>MU383867.1:317582-377046 GCA_022495065.1 Xylaria telfairii
CGCGCGCCCCCCCCCCCCCCCCCCCCCCCCCCCCCCCCCCCCACCCCCCCCCCCCCCCCCCCGCCCCCCCCCCCCCCCCCCGCCCCCCCAGCCCTACTTCTAGCATGGTAACAGCTATGCTAGACCTGTGAGAATGTTCATCGTCACTAGATGAGGCATCGACCGCAAGACGATATTAACTACAGTGGGAGAGAATCCCATACTTATGTATTAATATAAAAGCATTCCCTAAAACCTTGTGCGTGTTTAGAATTAGTAGAATAAACTTTTTTGATTGTTTGGGAGAACAAAGTCTGTATTAAACTAAAGAAATCTCTCACACTCTAGTATGCCTTTCAATTAAAACCTTGGATAAAGAAACGTAAAGGGCGGTTCTTTAACTTGATTTGCTTGTGAAATGCTGCTCTCCAGTTCCGTAGAGTTCCAAAATCGCATCGTCCATCCCCATTTACAGATCATACACTATCTCGAGCTTCTACAAACTACTAAGTCTTGGGTAAATGTTAATCCCTTGGTAGCTAGTAGGCTATTGTATGTATCAATACTCTCATAGCTGGCATTAAGAAAAAAAATAATGATAGTAAGGGTATAATCGTACCTCGTTAGAATTAATCGTCTACTGTGAACAAAACGAATAGATGCCCATGGGTTGTGACACTACGACCTCGGGTGAGCTATTCTGCATTATAAATAAATATTTCTTGTGGAGAATGACTATTGATTACAAAAGGTGTGAGACTTGTTCCCTGGGTTTCGGGATGAAGTGTGTCTACTACGAAAATCGGGAGGTCAATATTGGCAACTTTGTGACATTGGTTTAACTATTAGTCTCTCTCATAGTAGTGTAGTTGTATAAGCTCCTTCTTAATTCTACACAAATTTTTGACACCGCACATACTCCATTATGTCACGAACCCTGTATATGGTAGGCAATACACTCTTGTAGTTGCTCGGGGTCTCAAGGCTACGTGTAAAGTTATTCTAGATAAATATACAAAAGTACTTTGTTCCTTTGCCTTGTAACAGGATGGATCAGAAAGGATGTGCACCTCGATGTTGTATTCAGTTACCACCTTCTTTTTATTAGCTTATACCCAGTGCTAAGCTGCTTTTGGAATAGTCATTATAGCAGAACTTTCTTGTAATGCGTAATATACCAGTTGGTTACATCGTACCCGTACTTCCTTTTTGTCCTCAGTAATTATAGTAGAGCTATTGGGCTACCTCAAATATATTGGACTGACTAGGCGCTGCGACTAATAGTATTATGACACTCATTTGTATCGCGTACCAAGGCAGTTTCACGACCGAGCGTCATCTCCGCTAGAAAAGGGATATGCCAAGGGGCAGTTACACTGCAAGATTTGGGCCTGTGTGGTGACGGGGTTTACGGCGTATTATTGCTAAACTTGTGACAAGGGCTTGTATTGTGTTAAGGGCTTGGAACAAGTGTTCATATTCAGCTGATAATTCTGTTTGGGTCTAAAGGGTCCTTGGCTTCCTATCTAGGTAATCCATCCTTTGATGTAACCTTGCCCTTTATTTATAGACGGCCTCAGGGCTCGTGCCTTTAGCTTACCCCCCTCTACCTACTTCCGATCGAGCACCTTTCCAAGCCTCGTAATCCTCGCCTACCAATAGACATTTGCCTTTGAACTTTATATCTTGTTAGAAGGCTGGCGGCCGTGGGCACATGGCCCTAGCCGTGTGACAAAACGCCGAGTGCCACTCTGACAGGGTATCTTTAGTGTGGGGAGGTGTGGGGAGACCCCTCCCTTCCTACCTACCTACACAGGTATCTAGATCACCAAGTTGGTCAGTTCTCAAGGAACTAGCGGCGTCGTTTATTCCAACAACTAGTGCTCTTCCTCTATGCAACTATGTACGCAGCTCATTAAACCTGAGAGTTATTAGCATTTTTCTAGGGGTAGCGGTAACCATGAGGAAACACTTATGCTCAAGGCCGTAATGCCTGCTTGGGATAAATATATTGTACCACCAGGGGCGTAACAAGGGAGACAGAAGAGTCGAATGCCGAGGGGTGCTGGGGAAATACAGGATAGGACTTTGCGACGAAAATGAGATTAAAATCCTGCAATCAGGACTCAGGCTCCTAATGACCTCCCATCTTAAGATCTGGAAGGATAAAGCTGCTGGTCACTCGAGCGTTTACTCGGGTATAATAAGATGGCAATGAGACCCGCCAGCAAACATTAATAACAGCGTTACCGACAACGACCATCGTTCACGTATAATATTCTTAGCACTACCCAAACCTTCATATCGGTCCAGCTCAGCAACTATGCATTCTGCGTTTGCAACCCTGATTTCGCTCGCGGTTCTCGTAACCGCGGCGCCCCCTAATGCCACAGCCAACAACAATACCCTTTTTGCGTGCGGCAATCCTCCCCCGACGGAAGAGGAGCTCGCCATCCACGCACAGTTCTTCGAGGAAGAACGGCTACAGACGGATGTCCAAGCTGCCGCGATTCCGACGGTGAATGTGTACTTCCATCTCGTCGCCTCCTCGAAGAAGCCGGCTGACGGCTGGGTAGATGTGAGTTCATCCCATAATCATTTGGTTAAATAGATTTGCAGAAGATGAACCGAAAATGATATCAAGAAGATGCTAATAAACGGAACAGGACTCACGGATAGAGAAACAGAGTATGTGATCATCTTCTGCCTATCTACGTTTCTGGTACCCTAGGATTCTATGATTCGTGATGATAGAGATTCGTGCTGTGTCATGAATTAAAGACCATTCTGAGACACGACTTGCAGGAAAATAGAAGTTGACTTGGGTGACTACTGTAGTGAAGGTGCTGAGCAATAGCTACGAATCACACGGTATCACGTTTAAGCGTGCAGGAACAACTCGTACTGTGAACGCAGCATGGGCTCAGGGAAATAATTCCGACGAGATGAAGGCAAAGCTACGCAATGGCAGCTATAACGATCTCAACATTTATCTGCACCACAGGTAAGTAAACTGTCGCCTATTTTCTCTAGCTACCCCCTTCACCACCACTCATCCCAAGCTCTGAAGACGATATTACTTATCAACGTCTTAATTGCACTGAGATCTAACACGTCATATATTATAGCCTTCCCGGCAATGCCGCCGGTGTATGTACATTTCCGAAAGCCGTTGGCGGTCCTGGTACCTACAACTTTGACGGCTGCCAGATCCTCACGGAATCGCTGCCCGACGGGCGCCCGTACAATGGACTCAACGACGGCAAAGCAGGAGTTCACGAGGTCGGACACTGGTTTGGCCTGCTGCACACGTTCCAAGGGGGATGCGAAGCGCCAGGTGACTTCGTTGACGACACACCTTTCGAGAAGTCGCCACCACCGAACGGCGGGTGCCCCACTGGTCTCAACTCGTGCCCCGACAAGCCTGGCAATGACCCCATTCATAACCACATGGACTATACTAGCGGGTGAGTCTTAATTTAACCAACCGTCTCCCCCCCCAGGCGTCGAGTTGTGAGAGACCACCGCCTGCATCTTTAGTCATCACTGACATCCACTCGTTTCTCTTCCAGGAAATGCAAGACGCGATTCACGCCTGGTCAGCAGAAGCGCATGCATAGCCAGTGGGCCAAGTTCCGCGCTGGTAAATAGAGCGATTTGCTGTTCTATGATAGATTTAGAGCTTTGATGTTGAATTATCGTATCATCGTTGCTCAGGACAGGAATATTATCCCTTGTTGCAAAGGGGCAGGCCTAATCCGTCATACCCCTTTTGCAAAAGGTTGGATTCTTTGTTGGGTTGAAAGGATTTGGTAAGAATGTTTTAGAGGTTAGCACCAAATTCATCGTTGCTAGCATCTAAATAGTTAAGCCATAGACATAAGAAGTATAAATAGCAACAGGTTTACCATATTTAGCAAGTCCTTTTCAACGAAAGAATACTTAGATGAAAACACGTAATATATCAGAAAAGCATACCGAGGTCCGAATGGTATGCGAAGAGGAGCCCTGCCATACAAGAACAGCAAGCTTGCCAGCTCAAGATGTGTAAAATCAAGACAGGTATGAAGTAGGCCATCACAGTTGGAATTGAACAAGACGCCGAGGCAGATAATTAGTCTCAGCCAAAGGATACCTAAGTGCACGAAGGGATCAAGGTACAAGGCAATACTAGGTACCTAACTTTGATATTATATATCACGTAATCAGCATTTCACATAAATGAATAAGCACAGATTAGTTATACAGTTTCAGTCATGTAGGTACCTAATGAGTATCACAATCCACGGTAATAGACTCTTGCTGTTGCACTGGGGTCTCTAAAACACCTGTGTGAGGCTATTCTGACTACATACAGAAGTCCCTTTGTCTATATGCCTTGTGAAAATGACAGTAATTGGTAACGCTATGCACCAAAAAAAAAAAAAAAAAGGCTGTCGAACAGGTAATTATATATCTGAGTAATATTAGCGAATGTTTTTCTAGTCCCGCTACCAAGACTACGGGGTTATCTAACACCTCCTGGAAGACCCCTTCGCCACCTCCCCCTCCGGCCTGGTATCTACGACGAGGGCTCGTGTCCAACGGTCCTTGGCTTCGTAACTCATTCTTGGATGTAATCTCGTCCTTTGCCCATATCTATAGCTAGGCCTTGGGGTCCATGCCTCTGGCCTACCCCTCTTTGGCTGTCTCGCATAGCAGGCCTTCTGCAGTTCCTGCAATCCTTGTCGGCTAGCTAAGTTTAATGCGGTTACGAACCGTGAGAAGACATACCTTATATCATATAATCAACGATGCTGCTCAAGTGTCCTGGAAAGTAGAAATTTGGCAGGTGTATCTGTATTCCCCGTGTTGGTTGAATCGGTGTATGGCTAGGTACCGCTGTATAGCTGGCTCGTTCTCTTTCTTGACGCTGCCACGAGCCCGGACTCGCTAGTCCGACCAGTGGCACTCAAGTAGCGGAGACGAGCGGCAGTGACGAGAATCATCCGAGCTAGGCTATCTTCCATTCTTCTCAGAACATCCTCGTCGGTGAACTGGATAGTAAACATGTGCTTCCACGAGGATAATTGCCAACGCTTGCCGTTTGATAGAAAGGCAAGTATCTCGTCTTCCATGCACATATCGTGTGCAGGCCAATGTCGAGTCGGAGAGAACAAGTCGTCAACGGCCTCCGGAAGTTGTTTTGGTTTTGATGGGTGCCGTATAAGTTTAAACCCGCCGTTATCGAGCCCAGCTTCGCCTTTCTTGGCTACTTGGATCCAAGAGAAGACGTCGTTTCTTTTCTCAAGCTCTGCCCCAACTTCGACTTGAAATGAGAATGCCACTTTGCCGCCGTCGGTCATTCTCGGTCGCATGACGTCGGTTGCTACGTCATTGTAATCATTGTTGCAATTTTGAGTGTTAACCAAGATGATATCGCTATTTGGTCCTCGGGCGACGTATCTATTGGGAGATATTTCCTCGTCTGCGGCAGCTGCAACAATGGGACTGCTGATGGCGGGACTGTCATGAAGGAATAGACCCGGGCGTTTGCTAAGGGGAGCTTTTCCTCCCGATTTGGTATGCTGAATCTCGACAGCGTATAGGCGATCATCCATTGACTGCCCGCAGAAGTAGAATACCGTCAATCCTTCAATACTCCATCGATTGTATGCCTTCAACGTAAGCGGGAGGCGAACGGAATGCGCTGGGGTATTGGTGTCTGAATTCTCAGAGCTTTCTTGATAGCCTAGTGCCTGAACATCGCTGTTCTGGGCCAGCATTTGACCATTTTCGGTTATGAGAGTGACGTCGTGGCTCTGGTGGAGACCAGACATTGCGAAGTCTACCAGTGGTTTAGATTTGAGTCTGGCTTGATAAAGAATGAAAAATACCTACCAAGATAGCGGAAACGAGACAAGGCTGTGAAATATGATGAAGGCACAAGAATAAATATATAATTGATCCAAGCGCCTTTGAGGCACGGGACACGAGGTGTGCTCGTAACAAGACAGCTAGCCGGTTCGTGAGTAACGCATGTCGATGGGGCGACGACGAGATGGCTAGACTGGCATATACTTACTATTGGTAGTATACTCGAAAAGGAGACAGTACAAGAAAGTCAATCCCCTAGCCTATAGTACCGTTGGTAGTAGAACGCTGACGTCAAATGTGGTTGTCTTAGATGAGGGTATATCTTGAACAAAAAAGTATGTAGAAGAGATGGAGATAGGATGGAATCAGATGAATGAGAAGTTTGACTTTATATCCTCCACATTGTGGGGCCATTGTTTGATGCTTGCTTCGCCGTGACAATAGCATTCACTACCGTATTGTATAAATGGAACTCATTGCTTCTCTGCAACACACGACCCCCCTAGGTAGTGTATAATGATAGGTTCAACAATGGAGCTTGCCGCGTTATTGTTAGCCGCACTCAGAATAGGTGTGTACTTAACTGCTCCAGGTGTGAAACAATATAATAAAAACGAAATTGAATTTATAGTGCTTCATACAACCCAAGTCTATATTAATGTAATCAGCTTCTATGCTGTATATCATATTTATATATGATAATTAACAGTCAGTGGATTTCGATTATAACTACATCATGTTAGGATTCAACTAGTTTCCACGTCTAATTCCTACAACCGACGGATCAACAGTTGATTCAATGACGCCCAGTGAATCCCTAGGGTTATAATATTTTTTTCTTCCGTGAGGATGCGGGTGGAACGAATGTTTTGCAAGACGCAGTTGCCAAACACGAAATTGAAGAATGGCGGTATAGCACATTGACAAGACTAATTTAAATTAAACGGCTTTCATACGAGCTGGTTTTAGTTAATACACGATAATACTACTCTTGTATCACTATCCAACCTAATGAATTTAACAGGGCTGGGCATTTCCCCTCGGTTGCCAGTGCGCGAGATCGGTCGCTCAGGCAGGTACTATTCCCAAACACTACAGTCAGCAACGGGACAACTAGAGGACAGATTAATGGATGCGTACTACTCATTTCCGGGATTGGCAGAGGTTGTTCGGTCAAAAGCTCCAGCGGTTTCGGCATGCGAGTGGCCACCTCGTTGTCGTGCTGGATGATGGCGCAGCACTATTTGTAGTAGGACGCATAACGTCACATTAGCTGTTTGCCCAAACGTCTAAGCGCGTGCAGAGTACTTATGATGTTACCAGCGACTAATGAAACATCTGTTGCGGTAAAGTTTGATACGTATCGGCACGGGAACGCAATATGGGCTGCAGCTATGCGTACCTGGCACCAGAAACTAATACAGTAATCGTTCAGGGGGGTCCCCGGGATATCGAAGCGCGCCCGGATCTGCTCGCGTTTTAACATCGTCCAGCTGGGCGGTCGCATCAGACTAATATCTACCAAGGACTACGTCTAATCGAGGAGGGAAGAGTTCGAGAAAGGGAGAAGAGATATATTATCGTACGTACATCCACCCGAAGCAGCAAACGCACTGCAGCACGCCGTGGACCAGGCAGTCAACGTTAAGTATCGCCGGAAGAAGAGCCGTTGGGTCGGAGAGGCGGTTCGAGGTCTGGCCGACTACTGCAGCCGCGAAGTTAGCGAGAGCGAATATCGTATATGACTTTTGATGTCGTCTCGAGTGCGGAGAAGTAAAGAGAACCTCGAAGGTGCAAGATGAGTATATGGGCTTACAGAAACACGGAACGAAGAAACCAAAGACGCAGCTAGTGCAGGGACAGCAATTGAAGAGCTTGGACTTCTAGCCGCCGCCTCTCTCGCCCAGAGCTAGGTTCTGCAACTGTTGGAGGCGCCCCGCGCCCGGTATACCTTGTGAGGTTGCACCGAGAACCATTCCTGCCATCATTGGCGATTCGACTATTGTGATGCCTTTTGTGGTTTTTGGGAGGTCCTTACGGGCGACGTCAAATTTGATTTTATAAGACGACGATGGTGAAGCACGAGTAGAGAACTCGTCTGACTTATGTGTGTGACGGGGGCAGGATATCTAGAACTATGGGGTTGTATGGGATGCCGTGTATTGAGAGACCCAGATTAGACGTTTTTACGTCACGTTTGGGGCTGAGAGATTGCCTCAGCTATAAGGGACGGTGAAAACTGCCTAGGTTATGTGCAAGGCGCTTTCCTCTGGGAGTGTCATATATGTGTATTACGAGCAGGGCAATAGCAAAGAAAGAGAAGAAAGGGACAACCAGCGAAGAAGTTGAACCCATTGTATCCAACGACCAGGATTATTTGTTTTCTCTTATTTTCCAACATCAGCAGCAAAATGGCAATACCTTCTCTAGTTCGTAGAAAATTGGCCAATCATCTTAGATGTCAATCTCCTGTTTGTATTCCATACAATCAGGCAGAAAGTTTACACTATAAGTTCTTAATTTTGCTCTGAGTCATCATCTAGGAAGGGGACAGTACATGCTGCACAGGTTCAAACACCAACCACCCATCTTCTACTCCGGTACGCGAGCGATTTTATGATTAAGTGGTATCCAATGGGGGTTTGCTCTCGACAGTTTTACTCATGATGACGTAGTCTGGGATGAATTCCCTTCCGTACCTTAACTTCTTAGGCACAGGGGAGATCGGGTCCTGAGCAAAACCAAACGATTTGTAGAACGCGAGGGCTTTCTGATTAGACAGGAAACAGGTCAACATGACCTTCTTGATTGGGGGCGTATGAGCAGCCACGCTTTCCAGAAAGGACATCAGTAACCGCGATAGGCCGGTCCTAAAGGATGTCAATGCGGAATCAACGACGACTGCTCCAAAATAGACCATAATCCATACGACCTGAGATATAATATTGGGGAAGTGCGGCAAGCAAACGTACCGTTGGAGCTCGGGCTTCAGGTGGATCTCGTAGCAATACACGACCGGCTCCCCTTCCTCGTACGTAGGCATCAAGGAGGTGAATCCGCGCATGTCCCCCTCAGAGTTCTTGACTAGAATGTACCTCAGCTCAGGCGACTTCATCTCGGCAATCTTCTTGACGGGTTTCCAGCCGGACGTCGACGACTCGTAGTCAACACGGCTAGTTTCCTCGATGAGGTTATAACATGCGTCCAAGTCGGCACTGCCCAACCTTCCCGCGCTGACCAGCGAGAGCGAGTATGCTGCCTGGGTATCAGGATGTGTCCAAGAACACCACGATGGATCGCTGCCCTAGGTACTCGTCTATTAAATGGATGACACTTAAACAGGACGGGCTGCAACAGGGATTCTTGGTGGTGGATTCGCATCATACCTAGGACATAAATGCTCTTGAATGAACTGGTCGTCACCCTTTTGGTTGACCTTCTCTATGGGATCTGTCGCAACGCGTTTCCGCTTCGGGTTCTCCTTGGAAACCGTCATATTCGTTGGGGGGCCAGGTAAAGTCAAAAATTAGTGATAGTGGAAAAGAATATACAAGACGAAGGGAAACGAATGTGAAAATAAATGAACGACCTGCGTTTATCAGACCAATCGTGTATGTACCTAATGTTGTAGGCATGGATGAGTGTTAGGCGCCTGTAAATAGCCCCGCAGGAACCTAAACCTGGGTGGCCCCAGTGAAGAAATACAGTACGAATAACAAGACTGTTTGTTATCTGAACCCATCTTATCGCAACATCAGTTACCGATTGCCAGATATTTTGTTGGGGCAGCATTCTGTAAAACCAACTCAATGCGGCTATAGCACCATCGGTACCAATTCTACCTACTATACACCTGATGGTACTCTTCTGGACAACGCAGCCGTACTCTGCGATCGCCCTCCGAAGATATGCGACCAGCACGCCGCCCAAAAGCCGACTACGGCCGACCCTAAGCCTAGATCACGTTAGTAGTCACAGTTAAAATAGCTTCAAAGTCGACGACGACACATGCTGAAAGGATCACCACTCTACAGTTCCTCCAGCGCGCACGCGCCCTCGCACTCTATCGCACCGTCCTGCGCGGCACACGGCACATCAGCGACCCGACGACCCGGTCTGAGACGCGCAGCTTTGCGCGCGCCGAGTTCGAGCGCCATCGCGGAGTCACCGACATCGACCACATACGCTACCTCTTGTCTACGGGCAAGACCGAGTGGGAGAGCATGGAGCGGTATATTGGCGGCATGTAACTAGCTACCTGGTGGCATCGTGATCCCCGGACCAGCTTTCATCGTACAATGGCTGGCTTGCTGGCTTTCTGTCTTCCTATCTTCCCGTCTCTTCATGTACCACATATGTCCTAGATTGCGGTGCTCGAACGCCTTGTCTATCATATCTTTATCTGTACAAGTCCCGTCTTGGTCCGCTTCCATGTGTATGTAGATCGATCGCAGTAAAAATACACCTCGTGAAAAAGTATGCGAGCTGACGCTATTCGAGATTACCGTAGTAGTATGCTGCCCCAACCGGACATGTTGTATCCGTGTATCGAGTTTCCGCCGTCGCATTAGCCCTGGCGCTGCTTATGTCTCGGATTCGCGCTGCAAATGATGTATAGATAGCCCCGGTGTCGCTTGCCGGCTTTCCTCCGCACAACCTATTCAGATACCCAGATTAGCTAGCTCCGCTCTGATTGTACTCATCACGCTATGACGAAACATTCAGGGTTCGAAGCGTTGCATCCGATATAGTATCAACAGTGTCTTGCTGCGTTCCATGACAAGACAGAATTCAGAGCTTCGAGCGTTGACTGACCTTGCAATGTTCGCATCGCTTCTTGACAGAACTGTGTACTTTCATGCCCCTCGTCTGCTGCTGCACACTTGTCATCGCCGCTGCGGGTCTCGTAATCGCCGGTCTCTGTGCTTGTGTCGGAGCGAGGGCGGTTTGGGAGATGGATCGAACGGGGGGTTGTCGTCGGCATAACGTTGGGACTACGCGAGTGGCTGGCTTGGTGCGGAGGGACAGCACCCTGAGTGATGAAATGAGTGAGGCAGACATGTTCTCACAGGCGCGCGACGTTCGTTGCCCCTTCTTAGTAACCGTAGCTCGTGAGCTGCTGAGATGCTCTGTTGAAAGTGGAAAACGAGATGCCCGCCAAACCTGGCCTGACAAAAGTGGGCCGCCACAAGAGACTTAGGTAATTGACAAGGGTGCGCAGTGCCTTAACCTAACCTAGTCTGGTTTCGCCTATCTGGGTGCCCATAACTTTTGATGACCTGCCAGAGGGCACTTTCATGCCTAAATGCAAACCGACATATTCTATTACATTGGTTTTTATATGAATCTAATAATCGACTTCCTCATCATAGTTCACTTTGTAGAATTTGGATCCCTCGGGGAAGAAATATTGAAGAAGGAATATTGTGTTTATGGCAACCAGCCAGCAGGATACTACAAAGGGAATAGCATCGAAGGTTTCTCAGAGGGGAAGATTGATGGTGAATAAACATCTATGCATCCGATGAGAGGTGAATGTGGCTTCATTGCCTAGTAGCTCTATTAAAACTAAGGAGCTGCACAAGACTAATTACATCGAAATAAGAGTTGTTTGTTAAAGCACTCAGCCCCTTTAGGAAACATTAGGGGTATTGCCTGTCCCTTTTCAAAGTTGGAACCGTGGAAGTCGACGGGGACTTGATACCTATGTTGATGAATACAAGAATTTGCTGATGCAGATAAATGTGTTCCGCAAATCTGGTTAAAGCTCGCATACAACCTTAACCTCCTAAAAGCATGATCACACTACATACGGACAGAGTATTAAGCTTATATTGGCTCCTGAGCTCAACAGGTTAAAAAGATCCAACAACTTTCTTTTTAGCTTTAGATTTCTATGCCTAGGTAGCCCTGCATGTTGCACATGCCGAGGGATTATACTATGTTTAGCCGTTATATGTACCATGTTAAAGTACTATGAGCATGAAGCTACTGATTCGACAACTAGATCCCGATGCAAAATATAACTCAGATATTTATCTCAGTCGAAGAGGGCCCAAACTGGAAGATGTAGTATTTCGGTTTACAGAAACACGTGTAGATTACACAATACAAACACAATACTTCTAATTATGAGATAGAGCCCGGCGACGTAGCCTGAGGTTGAGAGGACAGTAGTCTAAAGAAAGTAAATTAATATTTCGTTGAAATGCCATTCAATTCGATTCAGTCATTACATCCGTCTGATCACAATCCGGGGCAGAATTATATCATGCACGGAGAGTAGCTGTCATAGTGACCGAAACTCAGAGTAATATCCCTAATTACAGGTCATGTAACACAAGTCTGTTACACGTTGCGTACTACTCTCATGAAACAAGAGTAGTTCCTATCTTGGTTAGGTCGAGGTAAGTAAGAGCCTCCAAAGTCCCAAACCTAACATTAGACTACATGCACCTGACATACATATGTCTCTACTTGTACTGAGTGATGTCTGCCTGCGGTCGGAGAACAAATGTATTGCCCAGCGAGAGAAGATTCGGTAAGAGTTAGATGTGTGACCTACACGGAGCCCTGAGTATCTTACCTCTTCGGTTCATGGATAGAACCCTAATGTTTTAAGAAAAGGTTAGCAAACCCAATAAAAGAAATATCGACACCTCTGCGTTAGAATCTCGGACGTGTCGAAATTCTTACATGTACGTTTCTACTTGCGGTAAAGAAGGTACATATCTAAGATTAGCGAGCTACATGATGTCATAGCCACGTGGGGATTGGTGGGGTAATTCCGTAGGTGTATCAATATAAGAGCTCCTAGAACTAATAAGGTTTTGGCAGAAGTTTAACTTTCATTTCCAATATTTACCGTAGAGTTGATAAATATGTGTCCATAGTGTAGATGCTGGCCAGTCTTGAGAATTAGGATCGCCTGAACCTGGTCTTTACCCGCGTCACACAGATTCTTCCGGCTTACGACTGCCAATACGTATTAATAGGTCAGTTAAGACATCAGGTACCTCCTTGGTCAGCACAAAAGATGAAACACGCCCCACAGCGGCTGTTACATATCTAGAGTGGGATTGGTAAGGCCAGAAATAGGTAAGGTGCGAGGAGGTTGCGGCGAGGAAGCAAGTTACCCCGCCATCATTATCAATTCCCGCTTCCCCTCCATTCTCCATTCTCCATTCCCCATCGCCCCCTCGGTCCTGTCCCCATCTCCATCCCCATTCTCCATATCCAGCAGCGGACTAATCTAGCATTCGGCCCTGCAGCACTACCTACATACTGATTGACGATCGCTCGTTGACTCTCTTCCACGTTGTTCGTCCCTGTCGTGCTATTAAAGCCGCAGGTTAAAAAGCAGCTCTTGTTTGTAACAGCCGACTCTGCCATCTCTGTGACTTTCCCGAGCTCGATATAATAATTATCCCTCAGTTCCCACGTTCAATTCCAAGTCATTCCTCCGGTACCTGACGCCGGCTGCCCACCATGGTTGATAGACCCAACAAGCCCGCTGCGCTAGCTAGCACTCCCGGCCTGCCGCCTCAGCCACAAGTCAACATCTCTCATGCTAACTCGCGTGTCTCGGCCGTGCTCCCCACCGGTGAAAGTGTCGAAGTTCTCCTTTTTGGGGCCACCGTTATAAGCTGGAAGGACCGTGCCGGAAACGAGAAGCTTTGGGTTTCTGATGCCGCCAAGCTAGACGGATCCAAGGCCGTGAGAGGAGGTATCCCCCTCGTCTTCCCTGTAAGCAACCAGCTGTAAAGATGATTAAGACCCTAGTGCACAATAGGTCACTGTTAGCTAATCAGTCGAATGTCTATGTGTGATAGGTCTTCGGCACGGCACCTGATCATGCGGCCACCTCAAAATTGCCGCAGCACGGCTTTGCCCGCAACTCGAAGTGGGAATTCCTTGGCAAGTCGTCCTCCGAGTCTACACCGTCCGCAAGTCAGTCCGATGCCTCGATAAAGCTCGACTTCGGCCTCTCATCTGCCACTCTCGATGATAAGTCCAAAGAGCTGTGGCCCTATACTTTCTCTGCTATCTACAGCGTCACCCTGACTCCCGATGGCTTGAGCACTGGCATTGTCATTACGAATGATGGCAAAGAGCCCTTGGAATGCCAGGTCTTGCTGCACACCTATCTCCGGATCAACGTAAGTTGAGCACATTGAAGCATTACATTGAGAGGGATAGCTCCCACTGTTCGTTGATCACTGACATGGTTATTTAGGACATCACCAAAGTCCAAGTTACTGGCCTCGAGGATTCGGAGTACATTGATAAGGTGGGCGGCCCAACGACCAAGTCGCAGTCTGGTGCAGTGACTATCACTGGCGAGACCGACCGCGTCTACACTCCCGCCAAGGGCCCATCGTCGCCCGTCGTCGTGACTGAAGGGGGATCGACCGCTTTCAGTGTCGTACGAGAGAACTTTAAGGAAATTGTAGTGTGGAATCCCTGGACGGAGAAGGCAGCTGGTATGGGCGACTTTGAGCCCAAGGACGGTTTCAAGAACATGATCTGTGTTGAGGCAGGCTCTGTACGTTCATGGACATCTCTTGAGCATGGTGATGCTTTCGAAGGTTCCCAGACGATTTCTTACTAGCTACATGGTTGGTCTACTCGCTCAACTAGGGTGGATAAGCTATGAAAGCGTTTGGGGAGGGAAGTATAGTTAGTCTCTTATGGTTTTCTTATCACAATAATAGAAGCTGAAGGAAGAGAAGTGTAAAATGGAGACGATTGTCCTCAGTGTGAGGGGATAAGTTAAAGATAAAAGCTTACGTTTTCTTTTCTGTTCACGGAAAACATCTCACGATGGTTTTGGGGGGAAAGTAGGGGTAAGCAAGCAAATGCGTTAATGAGGGAAATATCTGCTTACAAGGAGCCGTAGATTTCTGCTTGTTCGTATCGCCCTGTTGATCTGATCAAGGTATATAAGATGTCATACCTATCATCAGACGAACTTATGAATGCTTACCCCGCGAGATTGGTGCGATGTGATCAAGGAGCAGATATGCATTTTCAACCAATATCCAGCTCAACTCCCATTCCACCTTTTTCGGATCATTACTCCCCGCTGTACTCGATCTACCTTTCCCTTTCCATATCTCTCTCTTCTTTGTGTGTTTTTTACCCGGCTCATGCGTGGCCCCGACGGGCATATGCGCCGGGGAATAGTGTCCGCACTGAGCGCACCGCGCGGTGCGCCGCCCCTTGTCGTAGTCCCGACACGGACAGCCTCCCGGCGCCCCGCAGACCTTGATGTCGTGGATCCGACGCTTTATCCTGCCCTGGCTTGACCGGTGTCGCAGCGTACCGTACGGGACGCTCTCCCAGTTTGTGTACCGCCGTAGTAGCCGCGATATTCCTAGTGGTAACGAGGTGTGCGATGTACGGGGGTGTCCGCATCCGCAGGGGGGTTGATGAGGACTGTCTGTTTCTGGCGCTGCGGCGTCGTAGTCGCAGCATGCGCAGCCGCGTTCTAGGCATGCGGCGATTTGTGTTAGGCTGGTTTTGGTCCTTGGTGGTGGTGTTGACGAGTGCTCGCTCTGCCCCCCCTTTGTCGTTGCTGCTGCGCTACTACTGCCGGTGTTTTTTCCGTTCGGGCATTGCGGGTATGACGTCGATGGCTTCTGTAAGATGTCGACGTCTACTCTCGAGTCTACGTGGCCTAGCCCGGCGTAGTAGTCCTCCAGCACCCGCGCGCAGAGCACGAGGGTCGCGCTCTCGCGTGGCACGTCGAGATCCTGGAGGGCTTTGCGCTGCCGCTCCTGTGTGGATTCTGCGCAGGCGTGGAAGGAGCTACTATTGTTATCCCTCTCTTGCGATGAGGATGATTCGCTGGCCATGTACGGCGTGAAGTAGAAATCGGAGAACTGCCGTATCCGGTCCAGAAAGGGATGGTTGCCACAAGACACCATGGCTAGATTCGCGAGGACCGTCATGATGATGTCCTCTTCTTCTGTACCCGGGCTTGGGATTGTGTACTTGTCATCTTGCTTCTCTTTACCCTTTCCTCCCGAGTCTGGGCACTGGTTGTCCTCAAGTGCAAATGAGGACGGAGCGTTCTTTGTTGTGTTCAGAGAACCACACGCCGAATCCCATAAGAGTGGTGCGACGGCTTTAGCGCCTTGCAGTACTGTGCGCAACGAGGCATCCTGACTTTCCTCGTATGAAGGTGGCAGCGGGTTGTTGTTGTTGTCGTCTTGCGATGTGGAGCCGGCGGCAGCGGGCGTTCCCGAACTCGTCGTGCCGAAGCGCCAACGGAAAAGAGGCATGGTTCCGATGTGGAGCTAGCTTTGGAGCGATTCGGTAGTATCTTCTGATAACCTCACTTGATAACTATATCCTAAATGTAGCACGACAGCTGTCTAGGCGATGTAAACCTCGAGGAGATACTCGATCGGATATATGCAATTAGGTTTTATAGCCATTGGTGGGATGCTCGCCTTGCATTGCTCATCCCTTTCCTGCTTGGTATCTCGGTGTCCCAAAAGCTGATAGGGCGCAGCCAAGATGATGCTGCCTGCCAAGATAGCGAAGCAGCCCAGGCAGAAGTTCCCTGATATTCGCGACGGTTACGTAGGACCAGTGTGTCGTAGGCAAATCGGTTCTCCAGCTATCAAGGTCGGAAATCAGTTTAATGCCATGAATAGCCTGATCTTACTTCCAGGTCGTGAGTATAAGGTTGAATCAGCAAATATCTAAGACTTGGCCAAACACCTAGGTGCGGCTGAGTCTCTCGCCACACCATTTCAGCTTAACCAAAAGTACCCGACTACCGTATCTACGAGGCACGAAAACTTTCGGTATCCGACATCCTATACCATTGATTGCATAAGTGTAGCAATATGAGAACTGGCCGGAATAAAATGACAAGGTTTGGTGCAAGGAATTGTGGTCATTTCCATGGACGTAAGGGGGCTAGAGTTTGATAGATAAGTTGCGTGCATCCAAGGTAACGGCCAGTGCTGTTACAACAGCTGCATATCCAACTAGAATGCCCATGCTCACTGCAGGGCCCACGTTTAATGTAGGCACCGTCATATTAACCAATCCCGTCATCAAATTCGCAACGAGGAAAAGAGCCAGTCCATTCCGGTTATAAGCTCGGAAGACTGTGCTCGTGGCAGCATTATACGCTTCCTGTTCTGTTTTAGAGTCGGTTGCGTTGTGGAAGGCCGGGAAGAATATTGTTTCTGTGAGACAGAAGATCAATAGCTGCGCCGAATTGTAAGCGGCAATCCATAACACATAAGGGAAGTTGGCTAAGCGGCGAGATACATCCAACCCGGCGCCGTATGTGAAATTGGTTGCGAAAAAGTAGAGGGTCGTCCAACCGGCAGCCCAGGCACCCATCCTTATTAAAAGAGCATTTCTCTGGGTAGCATTACTGGCATTGTTATTTGGATGAATACTCCTTGGTAGAATGAACATGCCCATATCTTGCCCGGCTAGAAAAATAGCCAGGTAGCCTACGAAGCTGCAGATACCTTCTCTATTCATGGAGAATAGGTCTCTCCGAGGGGCTGTAAGGATGAAGGCCTTGAGAGATGTACTTTCTAGTATGACCTGATATGCAATACCTAAAATAATGGCGAGACCTGCGTAGGAAGGTATCACCTTGAGAACAGATTGGGAGATGGCGATAAAAGGAGGCAGGAAGCCGAGCGTAAAGAAGAAATTCCAGTGTACGCCATACTCGGTAACATGTTCAGCATAGTCGAGCCCCTTGACACTGATGAGGCGCACTATGCCTAAGACGAGGAGGGGGAAGGAGTGTCGCATGGAGTAGATGAGACGCTGGGACAAAGGAATGGCCCGGCCTTCGGCCCTTTCTTTCAGCAACGGCCGAGCAGCCACAATGCCAGCAGAGAAGACAAACGACCCCACGCCCAAATCCATGATCGACGTGCCCCAGGTCTCAACCTTGGCGAAACGTCGGGGAAATATTCTAAAATCAACAGCCAGTATAGCGAGACACGTCAACACCAACAACGATCCCCGATACGTCGTCAAGAATGGCTTCGTAGACAAGGTGTTCAGGGCACTCGAGGACTTGCTCTGGGCTTGGGCGGCTGGCGGAAGCCTCGGCTTCTTCTTTCTCGCTGCGACAGGGTTCGGGGGGAGCGCATACACAAAGACGGCAGGCACAAGGAGGAGGCCGCAGAGCAGCAATGGTGTGTTCGAATAAAGGGTCATGGCAAGCAACGGGGCCAGGACATTGAGCAGGAGGTCGACGAGGAAGCTCAGGGGCTTGTCTGGTCTGAAGAACGACTGGCGAGATTGGAGGACGGACCACAGAATGAATGCGACCTGCCATTCCTACGAATTAGCCCAATCCAACGAACAGGTGCGACCATGCTGGCAGGAGGCGTAGGGCGAGGGCGTAGCGTACAGGCCCGGCTGCTGTGACATAGTTGATCTCTGAGATGGGCCCTCCCGAGAGGTTGGACACAAAGTCCTCCTTCAGTTGTTTGTAACTCGTTGCGTCGGTAGCCATGGCGAATGTGGTGGTGAAACGTTCAGGGCGCGCTATGAGTGATGAGAAGCGAGCATCGCGGTCAATTGAAAAAGTCGAGAAGTGACAAAGTTGAAAGCGAGGCGAAACACACAAGGTTCTTTCTGGCCAGATCTCAATTTCTGCAAGATGTAGAAATGCTAAGCTGGGTACGTCAGCTAGAGGTCTGCCGCGGTACTGGGATGTCGGATAGCGCACGAGGAGCTCTACTGAACAAGTGGGGCTTGGTGTCGCCCTGCTCTTCTACAGCTATCTAATCCTGACCTTAGGGGGTTAGATTAGGGGGTTTGCAGTTGTCAGAGACCATGCACCCCTGAACTTACCCTTAGGTAGGTACTATACTGTAGAGCCTTGCACAGGCTGCACTACACACGGTGCGCTAAGAGTACTGAGGTAATCAGCAGCAACTCACATGCATGTTTCAACGTTTCTTCTTCTCCTGTTGCTACGTCTCTCTAACTTGAGTACTCTTTCTCAATCACATATCATTGCACTACCTACCGCAGAGACAATATATCACCTAAATTTTCAACATATTTTATGATTTCCTACGCTCCGAATCCTGTAGCCAGCCGCCCACTCATTATGACAGAGCCCTCTTGAACGTACTCTCTATTCTAACCTTGTCAGCAGTAGATTGGTACATTTCTACCAATCCCCTATTATCCCTATCATTCATGTATCATACACCTGCGACCCGGGCATCTTCGCGAACAGGAAAGGCGTCGACTGACTGATTACCAACCTAGTCTACACGAAGTGCTTGTCGACAACATCAACTCGTATGTTTGACAAAGACACGACGCTCTTCAGCCAACCATCCTAACGCAACCACAAGGTAGAGCCTTTTCCAAATCTTTGTCAAACAAGCCACCTGTTCAAGAGGCGAATTGGAGTCCCGAACCGCTTGATTGTCTTCCATGTCTGGCTGAACCCTCGATCCTTTCACTGAACCTACCACGCTACAGTATTTGCAGAGATTTCCTTTGTCTTTGTCTGTTATCTGTGTCTCGCGCGAGTTCGTCAGATATCCACCCTCTTCTATGCTTTCTGCGGAGATGGAGTGCCGATTAAGCCCGAACGTTTTGTTGTTGCGACATCTAAACATCGAGATGGCTTGCTATTCTTTGACTCCGGTGGTACCGCTTTCTTTCACCTCGCCGCGATAAGAATCCCAAGAGTGGCACATTGCGTTAGCATTGACTTTCTGGCACCTTAATACTACGAGACCCAACTCTGTTGTGTAGACCAACTTCCGACTTCGTAACGATACGCATGGTAGTAACATTTGAAAACTCACTTGGGTCCCAACAAGCTCACTTACTACTAATATACTAAGCTTACCGTTTTCTTTCGTATTCCAATGACAAACCATGTGAACGGGGCGGGACGACCAACTCTCGCGCCACTATGGACGGACTACCAATTCGGCCGCTCGTCGACTACGGCCTTCCGTGCCGCTCAAGGCCCGCTGCTGTCACCATCCCCCAGGTCTTCGAGTCGACTCCCGAGCCCCATGTATTCTCCCTCTTCTGATGGATTGGCGCGAAAGAAAGACAGAACCTTGGGTGATGGCCGCGTTCACAAGGCTCGTCACTCCAGTGTATCCAGTCCCAAGTTGCTCTTGTCCATCGAAGGACAGTCGCCACTAGTGTCCAAGCTTGAAAAGGTTAGCTTGCAACTTACGGCATTAAACTCCCCCCTATCTACGCATGAAGATGCAGGGGAAACTCAGTACCGCCACAAAATTCGATCCCGCGAGGACTTTGGTAACGTGGCAACAGCCGACGCCTTCATTATCGCACGCTCACTACGCCGAGATGGCAGCCCTACCGCTAGCACCTCGCACCCATATTGGGAGGATGAATCTCCAAAGTCAAAGGCACCCAATCGACTGACACTTCGAGCCATTATCCGACCTAAATCCCCCGGAAGAAAGAATTTCCTAATTCAACGGAACCTTGATATTGACGAATTACGGGCGGTAGCCTCGATAACTTCACCTTATCAGTCTGATAAGAGCCTGTCGCCATCCAAAACGACCCGGAAACCCTTACCAGTACCTGCGAAGTGGACATCCAATAGCAGGCGTCCAAGCGCTGTGCCATCCTCACCACAAGCAGAACGATCCTCGAAGATCATGTCTCATTCTACCGACTATGATAAATTGGTCCGTGACTCAAAGACGGTACCCATCCGTAGGTGTCCTCACTTTCATCCTTGTATCACCTTGCTGTTCGATTCAATCTGCTCAAGGCTGCTCTTTCTGCTTCTCTCTATGTTATATGATACAGCATCTTATACTCTATAATTTCAGAGCCTTACAAATACCTCTATCTTTCGGCTATGATACTAATATATATATGGCAGATACACGATACATCTTGTCTACCCTTCCCGCTCTCGGTACATTGCTTGGCTCCGGTCATATTCGTAGCGGCGATATTGTGTATCTTCCGGTTCCTCATGCGGACTCCTGGCCTCAGACACTTCGCTATGTCTACACGGGCGAGGGCGAACTGACCATCGCCATGCGTGAAAACATTCTCTATTTAGGCGGAAGAGTGTAACGTATGGGTATGCAGTTATCTACATAGGTATTTTGGTTTGGTCTTGATAGAGGGTTGTAAAGGCAATATCTAATGTGTAATTAAGTTTCACAAGTTCTATATTTGTTAATAAAATGTATGTGGCCTGATACCTACTCACTTAAAAGCCACACCTGCGCGGTGTTGAATTGCGACCTTGCCCGGTATCCTAAGCGTGTAGCGTTGCTCGTGGTTGATGCCAACGCCGCACTGAAATATGCAAACGATTTACCTCCTCTCTCATAAACCTTGCCCTGCAATAGCATTCGAGAGAGGAACCGAGTGATCTGGTTGCACCGCATTCGAAGCTTGAGGAGGGTTACAGTTTCAATAGCAATCTAGTCCCGCGCCACCAACAAATTTGGCGAGTCCAGAGCCTCTAGTATAATGAGAAACACGCCTAATCGTGTCCGTTCGCCTACAATATTGTGATATCGTGCGCGGGATGTTGAAGGATTAAGTCTCAGTTCTTCTACGTCACAGACAAATACTTCGGCGAGAAAAAGAACCGGAAGTGCACGCCCACATCCCGAGCAGTTCGATCAACAACTCAGCCTACCTTAATAACAGAACGGGCCGGCCTTGCTTTCGGCGATTATTGAAGCGAGATCGATATCCGGTAGCGCCCGTTCCTCACCTCGCGCCCCATCAACGTCCTCTTCCCAACTCTCTATTGGGCGATAAGAGTTTTTGCAAGTCGCGTCATTTCCGCCAATATCTCTCCCCCTTCCGATATCTTGTTTCATTGGCCTTGTTTACGCTGTGTGCAGAATATGCGGGTTCGTCTACGTGATGTGGACTTACCAGGTTCCATAGAGAGATAAGATTGGGGCGTTTTTGGGGGGCTTCTCTCGTGCTGACAAGGATGGTGGTCGGCAGGCATCTTGAGGGATAAAATAGAGCACGTGCTCGAGTTTCCCTAAACGCAGTTGGAAGAAAGTAATTATTATAGTTCCCGTTAGGGCTGATTAATTAATGGCATCAAACTCAAATACAAGACGCTTCCCCGGAGTATATCTCTTGGCGAAAGGTCTACCAAAGCTTATTTCAACCGCCATCGCTAATTTAGATACGAGAAGCGTTTCTTAATATCCTTGGTGCTTCTTGGTGTTTCTTGGTTCCTCCTTGGTATTTCTTGGCCGCAGCAGCTCCTCCACCCTCCCACGGTCGCAACGTAGGCCGTTCTCCTTCAGATGCTGATAAGGGATGATATCCTCCTCGATGCGACCTTCCCATTTCGCTCGGCTCTGTTCAGCACTCCCTGAGGCCAAGCCATTAGGTTCCGTATGTCCTGCATATGAGTCGCAATTCAACTGACCGTCCCGAGCAACGACCAAGGTAAAATATCCTCGAATCATGTCGCCGCCCTAGGTGTTCTTTATCGGTCGTCTTGCTCGAAATGGCCAGGGACATCCCACTGTCTCGGCCCTCGTGGCTTCGACACATCACAGGTTCCACGGGGATAACCGTATCTTCTCGGAAGGTGATGAGCGATCTTCTCCTTTATGTCCTTGGCATCAAAGCACAAGATTCTTGCGCTTTATCGCCGACGTGAGGAGCAGGACGTAGCGGGGGTGCCGCCTAAGACGCCAGAGCATGGCCATCCATCTCACCGTCATGGGTCGGGACTCGGCCAGATTAGATGGTCGAGTGCGCGCTCGTCGAGTCTTCAGGCCTCGGGATGATCACGTCTATAAATGGTGCTATCCGCATCCCAGCGATGGTGATCCCTTCACCCCCCCAGCCCGCACGTCGAATCGGCACTTGCCCCTGACTATCCAGAAAATCTTGCTGCATCAGTCCTAGTCGAGCCCCTTCACCAACCATGAAGACCTCAATCCTAGCCGCCGGTGCTCTCTTCGCTACAAGCACCCTCGCTGCCCCTGGCACCGCGGCCCGCTGGGCCAACCACGCCGTGCGCCGGGCCGCGCGTCGATCGGGCTTCAGACTGCCTGCCGAGGAAGACGGTGTCGTCGCCACGGCTAACGGGACCAAGAACGTCGAGTACTCGAGCAACTGGGCCGGAGCTGTACTAAGCAGCACAGGTTTCACCTCCGTCGTCGGCACCATCATCGTGCCAACGCCCAAGAGCACCGGCAAGACGGCTTCTGCTTCTGCGTGGGTCGGTATCGACGGCGACACCTGCGGGACCGCCATCCTGCAGACTGGGCTTGACTTCTCTATCACCTCTTCGGGTTCTGTTAGTTACGATGCTTGGTATGAGGTGAGCAATTCTCGGGGGCCAATTTCTTCTTGTCTCCGCAGCCTCCAAAGCATAAAATTTCCCCTTCTGGCCAAGACGATATCTAGAAACTCCCGAGGCCCTCCCTAAGCATGATTGAAATAGCAATCGCTGACTACTAAGTTTGCAGTGGTACCCTGACTATGCGTACGACTTCTCCGGGTTCCCCGTCAGTGCCGGCGACGAGGTCAAGATAACAGTGGTATGTCCGTCCTTCGCCAGACCCGCCACCTTGACCCCTGAATCAAAGAGATACCACACCCATTCCACCTCATAGCTAGCTAACCCTAACATTTCTTCGCAACAAAAACAGACCGCCTCCTCCAAGAAGGCCGGCGTAGCAACGCTGCAGAACCTAAGCACGGGCAAGACGGTGACGCACAGCTTCAGCAACCAGGGCAACCAGCTGTGCGAGTACGACGCCGAGTGGATCGTCGAGGACTACGAGTCGGGGGGCGCGCTCGTGACTTTTGCCAACTTCGACTCTGTCACCTTCACCGGCGCCTCGGCCGTCAAGAGCGGCTCCACCGTCGGCGTCACCGGCGCCACCATCATCGACATCAAGCAGGGCAGCTCCGTCCTCACCGACTGCAGCACCTCGGGCAGCAGCACCGTCACCTGCGACTACGTCTGATTTCGCCCATCTATCCATCGAGGAGAGAGACGCTCGCCGCGCGCCCGAGGGCGGTCGTGGTGTTAGTTGTGAGCGAATACGTCGTAAATATATCTTGGATACCGTCATTGTTGATACATCTATGAAATTCGGCAGTTGGGTAGCCTAGATATGATTGTATATACATCTAAATCATCGAAAGCTTATTCGTCCATAAATGGAACCGAACGACTGATTATCTATCTTTTGTAGACTAAGTACCAACATTCAGTACGAATGGGCCCGACTAGTTTTATTATAGAAACATGGGTATATGGTCCACGAATAAAAATACCAATTATGAAACATTTTTGGATCCGATAGTTTGGTCTTCTTATAATTTTTCAATAATTGCAGAGCAATATTGAAGCACAGGCCGGGAGAACAGCAGCGAGTTAACGCACCTTATTCTGAGTTGGTAATAATCTTTATGTTGCCACTTTAAAATATGGTAAACCAATGCATAATTTGAGGTCTTCAGAAACACAAATAAGATATAAGTGTAGAGGGTATTTTCATATTATCATTTCCTTTTAACTCCTCACCAATGCCTATGCCGTTTCCGTCAAGCTGAATATGCCATTAGCTAAAGACCCAGCAAATACACCCGGCCTTTCCACAACCTGATCCCCTTATGCATCCGGAAAAATATGCTAATGTTCAATGCACGTTGTTATCGGCTCCTCCTCTCTGCTTCATACAACTCTTTCTTTATGTCCATAAACATGCCTTCAATGGTGTACACCTCTTCCCGAGACAGAGTCGCCGTCCGTAGCCCTTCAAGGCTATCTTTCAATGAAGCTGTAATCTTCTCCACTATTGACTGTCTCAATTCTGGCGCTGGGATATTTTCCGCGCTGTCTAGTGGTTCAGAGCCCACTCTGTTGTCCTCCGTTCGTTCACACTGAGCCATAACCTCAACCTCGTCAACAGGAGATGGCGCGGGAGTATCATCGTCAACGAGGTGCCGATGACTATCCATCTCAGATTGTTGTGATGCTTCCGCGATCAATTGAAGATTTACTGCTGTATCTGAGTCCATGCCATCTGAGTCTAAGTTTAGAGGCTCCATGGTTGAGTGGTCACCAGGGTCGTAAGAGAGGTCAGGCGAGCCTTGCAAAATTGGTTCCGGATTCGATACTGCGTGTATCCGGCTATCCATTACGGCGTCGGAATCCTCTTCAGCCATTTGTGTATTATGTCTGCGTCTCTTGTCGCGACTATTTTGTTTCCTGTCAAGGTCTCGTTTCCGCTTCTTAGCTTTTTTCTCTGACGATTCCGAATCGTCACTTCCAGCAGGGGTCGACATAATAACTGGTAATGACAGACTACCTTGACTTTGGTCTAGGCGTTTGTGCCTCTTTTCAGACTCAGTGTGAACAGTAATGCATTCTTTCGCAGTATCCTTATCTTTCTGCGTCTTCTCAGGCGAAGGTGTGCCGTAACTAGGAAGAGGGTCACACTTCCTAGAGTCAAGCTCGATGACAAGACGAGCCATGCTGCGCTCTTCGCCGTCACTCATTTCGAATGAACGATCTTTAAAATCACCCTCATCGTCGTGGATATGGTTTTCTTGTAAGACGGCGTTATAGGTAGTCGGAACTGCCTCGATCGTGGGGCTCGTCAACGCATCAACAAACTTCTCGTTCTCCAATTTGACAGTTCTTGGGGCCTTTGAGGGATGGAGATTTGCCCTAGTCTCTAGTTGTTGACTTTCTGGTCTGCGTATGGATATATCTTGAGTTGTGTCTGGTTTCAAGTCTGTTGCAGAGACGCAAGGTATGGATGTAACAAGGTCATGCGTGCTGAGGTCGTTCTGCTGGGCTGATACAACTTCTACGAGACTAGCAACGGCCTCTCGCGATGTAGGTTGATTACCTTGGGGGCGTACCGGTGCCTTCGAGATTGGAGACCCGGAGATTGGGGACGATGATACCGGCATGTCATCTAACATAAGAGTGTCTCGTGCATGTGACTTCATTTCAGGAAGTAAATTGCGTCTCGGCTCCGGTGGAGATGAAGGAATATCGTCAGTCATCTCATGGTCTTCATCGATCATTAGGTGCTGACCACGCCGGGGTGTCGGAGTTGAAGACACATAGTTGTAGCTGCGAGTAGTTTTAGGAGTTGCAGATGGGTCGACGGTGGGTGATTGGATTATGGACCGCCGTAGGGAGGCTTGACGAGACCTAGTGTTAGGTCTCTCTCCGTCTTCCTTAGAACTGGATTGCATCGAGGGGAACAATGCCACGTTCTCCAGTTGTCGTTCGCGGACCTCCTTCTGTCGGTCCGTTAGGACTTGTGATTCAATGGCCCGGTTTGATGGTGATGAATCCTCGATAGCAGCAAATTGGATTTGAGAATCGTCATGACGTAGTTTGGACGCCTTGTTACGTTTAGCTGATCTGGTTGATCTCCCTGATCTAGTGCGGGAGCGACTCTGCAGATCATCAGAAATGAAACGACCCGATTGCGGTGTCTTCTTTAGCCTAGGGGTTTCCAGATGCTCAGGGGGTGAAAAGGGGTGCGAGACAGAGCCCAGCTCTTGACCTGTTTTACCTGACGTCATGACGCCGAAATCGTCTTGCGAATCTACAAATAAGGGTACCAGATCATCGGTACCAGACATTGATACGTCCAAACCAGGTAGCGCAATATCAACATACGACCGGAGGGACAGCAATACATCCTTCAATGTCTCGGGATACTGAATTTCGCTCGCATTTTCAAAGCCTTGGTTCCACAGTAGCACAGCAGTGTTGACCATGTGTCTGTGTTTCGACTTGAACGCGCAGCAAAGTAGCTGCTCAATAGCGTCAAGCTGAAAATTCTCAAGGGTCGTTTCTGAAAAAAGATTGCAGATTCTGTCCCATAATAATTTGACCTGTATCTATTAGTGATGCACAGGAACAAGTACGGAGGGGACAATATTCAAAACGTACTGCTTCAGCTACTTTCGAGCGTTTCTTGCTACCGTACTGCTCATTTGTGTCCTGAATCCATGGCCCTAGACCTTGCTGTAGCTGTACCAGAGATTTAAAAACAAGAACTTGATTAGCCCGCGCTAAAAATTGCGACGTTTCTGTGATGAGTGACGAAAGGGTATCCTCGTCAACACTATCCACAGCTATGTAGGATGCTGAAAGGAGATGGGAGGTAAGTCGATAAAGATTATCAAATGGGTCGAACGAAGCTGATCTGACACCAGCTACTGTGGTCCCCCAGAGACGGCGCCTAGCAGCATCAAGCGCCGGTCGATCTCGGGGTTGTCTTGCCTTGCATATTAATTGTGTACCACACTTGTAAAGGTTGAGGTTGGTTGAGTTTGTCTCCGAAGCCACACTCTCAAAGAAAGCCTTGGCTAGTGGCTCTATGACTGCAACGGAGCAACCAGCTTCGCCGCTGAGTTCTGTGGCTCGTTCGACTGCGAAATGGAAGAGCGATGACCAATAAGACCATGGTAAGCTTGATGTTTGGTTCACACCCTTTTCAAGGTGCTTAACTATATCGCGGAAATCATTGCCGATCGGGGGTTGGCTGGTGGAATCAGTCGACAGATGACTAGCCTGACTATGGTCCTCAGATGTTGACAGAATTTCAGCGATAAAGATCCATGGGCCGTGATTGACGGGGGCACCCAACGGTGAGATTTGCATCAATTCCTGAGCTAGATCCCTTTTACCGCGAGATGATCGAGTGAGCATAAACGGCTCAAAGACAGACTTGAATAAGCTGGAGACGCCTTCCCCATCAGTAATTCCCGGCGGCAATACCGAAAGTATTGCAAAGAGATGATAAAGTGGTGATCGTGAAGGGCCATGTCCTTTCCCAGAGCGATGTGACGGTGTGGCTGCTGGAACTAAACTGTTATGGTTGTTCATTGAAAGAAGCTTTTCAGTGAAAGGTAGGTGACCAATCAAGATGATCATAGTTGTAAGATAAGCCCCTGTCGCTTTCAAAAATGACTGTTGCGTCTCAGGAGAAATTCTCTGTTCTCCGAGACCAGCAGTCCAAGTTCTCATCAGTAGGCTTAGCGCATTTCCTAAAAACGCTGCGGTGTCTACCGATACCTTCACTTCTTTAGACGCAGCCGCAGCAATAGCACCTATAAGAGATCTCCAGAGGTTTGAAGAACTGGACTCTGGATCAGCAAGATCTAGAAAAGATTTATCGAAGATAGGCTCCAGGATCGAGAAGACCCGCGTGGCATTCCGTCTAATCCATTTAGGATCTAATGGAGGCAACTCGGAGGGTTTGGCGAGTGTATTGTCTGCAATACGATCTTCTTTCCATATTCGCACGCTAGAGGAATCAAAAAGACCGGCTAGGATGTTTGCGGCCTGAGAGAGGTTGTCAGAGGAAGGAACCAATTGCTTTTCAACAAGTTTCCCATCAGTCTCGGGAAACGCCAATGTTCGAATGAGGGTTCGAACGCAGGCGTCCCAATAATGATCAATATGGCTGAAACTAGAATTGGGCTTGAAAGCGTAGTAGTAAAGGTTGCAGAGCCCGCCAGTAACAACTTTCCGAAGTTCGTCGGGTTGCTGCCTTCCCCTTCGTCTCAGTTGGTTGAAGGGTTGACAGAGGGTGCCAATAGTCTTGGAGAATGACGACTCGTGTAGGTGCAGAGAGTAGACTAGGCGATTCCATGCGTAATTTGCCTCCAACTTAGTTTGATAGTCACCGCTGTTGAAGCAACGCTGTATGATCTCCAGCCAACGGTCAAAAAACTCCCATTTATCAATCGGGCACCTCAGCAACAGGATGACCACACTCCATATCTGGGGAACAGAAGCCATATCCGACTTATCCTTCGTCATGGCAGTGAGTCTATCAACATAGTACTCGATATAACGGGTTTCGTCAATGGACATTTGGAGAAGTTCAATCACTCTCTTGTGCAGCAGTTTCTCTTTCGCGACAGTGAAACTCGCCTCCAATCCAAGGGCTATTGCAGCGGAACGGATCTCCTTCATGGTGCTCAGCATATCCATAAACAGGTCTGAGAGCCACTGCGCATGGGATACCATGTGGATCGTGGATTGCTTAACCAGTCGTCGGTATATCAGAATACGAGACATGATAATACTCTTCCCCTTGATATTATCCTCGATATTGTGAAGGGAAGCAACCAGTCGACCAACACGATCAGCTGTCATGACCTTTGGCGGAAAGTCTTGACATACAACTACTTGCATCAGATGTCGAACAACGTCCTTAGGGATTGCAGGGTCCTCAAATGATCGGATGCAGTGATCTATAATAAAGACTCCGAAGTCTGAGGTTATCGCCGCGGCAATAGCGGGGAAATGCAGAAAGGTGCTCAGCAGCGTGAGAGCATGTTTGACCAGCGATGCATCGAGGGCTCCGTTGCCGCCTTTGGAGGTAATATCGCGCTGAATGAATTGCATGAACAAACTCATCTTGCTCTGCAGGGCGATACGATCTGGGAGATTGGTCGACGTCTTCAGGGCCCGTACCAGCATGGTGTATGCATCGACCTTGGAATCGCGGTCATTGCCGGCCAGGTGCTTGATAGTAGATTCTAACATGACGGCCAAAGTAGTAGTGTTTCCCGGCTCGTCGTGACTGGCAGACGGGTCTAACGGATTGGAGGGAGTCGGACTCGCCGTTGATTTGAGGATCGACTTCAGCGGTCTCGGGGGGCCAGTCGACGAGCGGACGGAATGCGGCGTGGAGTGTTTTTGTTCATTCTCTTTGCCAGCGTCTATAGGCGGATCGCGATACTCGGCCTGGACTGTAAACTCGACCCGTTTCCTGGATCGTCGCGAGCTAGCGTTGGTCGAGAGCACCGAGCCGGGGGAGTGGCTCGGGGGGGTCTGTAGGAGGCGGGAGCGGGCAGGATGTCGGTCTAAAATCAGCTTTGCGTCGACGTCGCTTGGACGTTCTCGCGGTGGTGTGGGCGGTCTTGCTAACAGTGTATCTAGGCCTCCCGGTGGCGCTTCTGCTGGCGATACCATGACTGTGAGCCAACCGCCCCGAGACTTGACTGCCCACCACACAGGAAGTGACCGGTCAACCCAGCTATCATGGGGTAGGTGTCGTTGCGTCGTCAAAAGATGAGACCGGAGACGCCACGGTTGCTAGTTGAGACAAGGCAAGGCAAGGTACACTGCTTGATCAATCAGAACAATAGTGAACAGAGAAACAGAGCTAACAAGTCGAAACGCAAGAATGAATGGCCCGCGTATGGCAACCCCAGAGACAAAAAACAACTAACACGAAGTGGCTTTCGGTGATGATGAGGGTCTGACCTAGACAGACAAAACTAAAGACCAATTAATTGGACCCCATGAGCACCTTGCGGCCTAGGTACGGAAAAACTGGGGAAGCGGAAGAGAACGCGCAACTGGACCCCTGCACGCGCGGCAGGGGCGAGAGGAAGACAGAGGAAGTCGCGACGCGCTTTAGTGGGGTCAGTTAGCTTAAGTGGTTTTCTAACCGCCTTACCTAAGCCAAAGCACCTCAAGTCCACGACGATGGTGCGTGCACTCTCCCGAGGTCGGCTTTTATGGGGCCATCGTCCGGCCATTCCCACCGACACCCTATTTATAGGTATTAGATACAGTGACTGTATCCTACAGTACCTACTGTATGCAGATCCCCGGGAGCAACTCCGCAATAAAACCTACCCCTAATTGGTCATCTGGATGTTACGGTCGAATAGATATTCGCTGCCTCGTATACCGCCTGGCGTTGTGTATCCCGACCACGACTGTCCCACCACTCGATAGACTCAGGAGTCTGCACGTTCGCTACTACGCATTGCATATTATCATTTGGCTTGACCATTAATCAAGATTCTGGCCCACGGTTCCCGTGATACTAACTAACATATGAGGTGGCTCAGCGCTCTTTGTACCAAGTTCATACCATCTCATCCGCTGGGTGCCGGATCCTATCGCACATAATCGATCATCTTATTAAAAGTATGTCCTGGTAATTGTTCACTATGCTCCTTGCTTATACCCTCCGGTCGCTGTTTTGCTCGACAATTCGTCATCATCAACAACGAATTCCCTTCCAGAGTTGTCTTCCCTACCTCCCCACACCATAGTACAAAGCCGCTGGGTCTTTCTCCTATTCTTCTCATTATTCGCAAAGCTTTCGTACCTCTTGTCGCTCCTTCATTTGCCGAGCGCTCTCTTCGCTGCAAGAAATCCTACTCACAATGGCTAAACAGTTTGACTGCCCCCGCTTAGAGAGTTTTTGGCGCATATTCTCACCTTCCGGCAGTCAACGGAGCCGTGGCGCAAGTCCCCAAATCTCCATACCCATGACCAGCAATCCTCAGCTAGCCCAGGCAGCTCTGCTGTCAGGGTCAGGTGAGCTATACCATAATTAAGAGGTTGAGCCTTGCTAACCCACTGCCCACAGCAAAATTAACTGCTGTGACTAGCCTTGTTGAAAAGTTAACAGAAGACTTGACTTCAACCAGCCTACTTCCACATCGTAAGATATAACCCCACCCACATTTGCTTAGACATGTCTAAACCTAAGCCTACTAGAGAGAGATGCGGCTTTAGAAGAGCTAAAGATATACGGTCGGGATCCTCGTAATTCTGACCCAATCTTTACGAAAGAGGTAGGTCTTACCCCTATTGAAGGATTAGGATGCTCTACTAACAAGGAAAAGGGAATTGAGATGCTCACCAGACATGCATTCAACAGCCCCTCCAGTACGACATCAAGAAATGCATTACGATGCTTGTGCAATGCACTCTTACTCAAGCAGGAGTGTCGGCAAATGTTTGTGGACCTAGGTTATGAGGCCAAAGCCTGTGACAAGCTCAAGAATGATAATCGCGACGACGAGTTCCTTGTTTCGAGGATAGTTTTCCTCACGACATACGATACGAACATTAATCTGGAGCAGCTCATTGACGGGTATGGTCTTGCCGAATCCCTAGTCAAGCACTTGGAACGCCATGCAAGGCATCATAATGATGGACGACCAACTACAGAACCTATGCAAGACATGGCTCTGACAGAGACATTGAAATTACTGTTCAATATTACTCACCACTGCAAGCAGAAGGCTTCGTCATTCACCCAATCGGTTCCACATATAGTCACCATCCTGTGTAAGGGCTCCTTCCGAGTCAGCAAACCATTGGATCCACCAATAGGACCCTTAGTCAACGCTCTTTTAAACTTGGAACTGGATGCCAAAGACGTTCAATTGTCCCTATACCCCACAACAAAGCCCACGATCTTGTCGGATCGCCTAATTGACCTTCTAGACCAGTCAAGGACAAAGTACACGGATGAGGAACTTGAGAATCATGTGACAGCCCTCGTCGGGGTGATACGCGCAATTCACGAATATGCCCCACAAGATGTGCAGGTTTCGGTTCGGCAAAAGCTGTTACCTACGGAAGCCGATAGGAATGAAGTACTAGGACATAGCGGTTCATTGGCTTCCTGGCTTCTCAAAAACTCAGCAAATCCCGTGGCACCAAGGTTCCGGGACACAATCTCTGATTTACTCTTTGACCTCTCCGACAAGGATGCGTCGAAGTTTGTTGAGAACGTTGGCTATGGCTTCGCCTCAGGATTCCTCTATAACAAGAATATATCTATACCGCAAAGTGCTTCTGAAGCCTTCAGCAGTGATACGGGCAGCTCCAGTCGGCCGATTAATCCGATAACAGGACAGTTCCTGGATTCGGAGAGACAGACAAATTTACCAGAGATGACTGAGGACGAGAGAGAGAGGGAAGCCGAGAGGTTGTTCGTACTATTCCAAAGGTATAGCTTCCTTATCTCAGATGTGTGTATAAAGAAAGATCCTCTAACATTACGATAGATTACAAGCGAATGGTATCATTTCGGTTGAAAACCCGATTCGGACAGCAGTGGAAGAGGGGCGTTTTGAAGAGTTACCAGATGACCACCAGGAAGATGTTGATTAATGCAGTTGATAATGTAGAGCGCAGTAGCAATGATAGCCTGATAATTTGGCCACTACGAATATGCTGAGAAGATATTAGCTTGTATCACATGGTGTCCGCCTACATTTAGACTTATTGACTGACATATTTGTAATTAATACATGTAGTACCTAACATTGGCACCCCAGGTTACGTCTTTCTCCCTTCGTCGGCCAGGTGTGTAAACTCTTCTGCACCTAGCGCAATACTCGCTATTTATTTATCACCCATATACATGTTATCAGAGGTACCAAGATATACCTCAGGCTAGTACTCTCCCCTGAGTCGAGCTCACCAACAGTGTATCAGTCGCCTCAAGTTATGAAAGATTTAAATGCTAGATTGGGGAGATGGAAGGTTAAGTTTCAACATTTTCTTTATAGTTTAAGTAATGGGTCTATCATTAAGGGATAGGTAGCTATGTAGAGTACGAAGAGTGCAAGAAAGCCCTTAGGTAGACTACATATGTAGGTAGTTACCTCTTACCCAAGATTATAGTACTTACCTATGTATACCTTATAGAGTTAATTTGAAAGAAGTAGGTAGGTTGCCACAGTTACATTCTAGCCCATCTACTTCTCCTCCCCCACCCACCTACCTTACCTGCCTGTACTTAAGCCATTTCGCGAAACGATAACCCTACCTCCCTACTAGGTAGGTACTTGTAGGCGGCGGGTATTAAATCCAAGTAGCAGGCAGGCATACTAAATCAACAACTGCTTACCCATTGCGCCTACCCGATCTGGTTCTGCAATAGTCACCTAGCAGCTTCACTTGGGTCATTGGCCATTCATATCGCAAATCACCCCGATTTTCCTCTTCTCCATCTTCTACACTACTATTATTACAACTCGGCCTCTGCAATACAACTTCTGCCGGCGGAGTTGTCACTCTGCCAGTCCCAGTGCATTGACTCGACAAGGTATGTTTCCGCTCTGCATTTCGCTGTTTTAATTGTATTATCCTTTTCCCTTCCCCGCCCAAATAGCAATCTACGACCTTCCCAACGACTTATATCCTGGTATTCATGAACAACTTATTCAGCGCGCAAGACTTACTGAACTATATACCTTCAACTCACCACCTAGTAGTTTTCTTTCTTTTTCCTCCTAACCAGTCATCCACTCACCACGCCATCAACCACAATAGCAATTACACTCCCGTTGCATAGCACACAGCCCAATTCTGCAAGCTGAACTTACAAATAAAGTCTCGACCTGCATGCGATATGGGCATGGCGCCTTCATCGCGTAGTCGCATCCAAGATGGGCGTGGTGGCCACCAACCAGAGTCTTCAGATAACGACGCGCCTTTGATGGCACGCCGCACTCGCCAGACCGAGGACAGTTCTCGTACTGTTGGCCCTGTTGTCAGCATCCCCTCGGAGTAAGTTGTTCGCTAAATGAACGTGTATTTTAAAAAGGCACAACATTTAGCTAGCACGTTCCAGTCCTTCATAATAACGTACTACCTTGTAGTACAGTTATTGCCATCGCTCCTTTCCTTGCTTTAATATCTCCCTCACCATCGAAAATATTTAGTCAGTTGCAAGTTTCTGGAAATTGACTAACAATACCTACCAGTGCTCATAACAGTGTGGGCGTACCTACCCATCAAGATGAGAATCAGGGCACTGACAACATTGATAAAGAAGACGAGAACGTACAAGACAAAGAACAGAATGTGGCTAACGGTGAAGAAGGCTACGATGATGGTGTCAACGAACCTGCCAATAGCGATGAGAAACACGTGGAATCTAAGCGCAGCCGGTCCTCCAAGCACCCCGGATTGGCCCCAGAAGAGGAACTGGGTTCATTGAATGGCACAAAGCAAGAATCTAATAGCAACGGACAGGGTACAACTGCCCGTAGACGTGGTCGGCCGCCTAAGAATAGCCCTGGCATGCTGATGAATGCCCCTATGACTAAAAGCTCCCCGCGCAAACGAAAGAGAGATATGGTGGAAGTCCTCCCTCGAAGATCGTCCAGAGCTGCGGCCGAGTCGGCCAGCAGGCAGATCACTGAGCAAAGTGTAGGTTTCTCTATCATAACCTAATAGGGTAGGAAACTAATGTAAATCTCTAAGACGAAACGACCCAAAGTCTCGTCAACGACGACTACACCGTCTGGTTCGCCTAAAAAGAAGGCTGCTCCTAGCTTAGGCACTGTAAGCAAAGGGGCGCGTGCCAAAACATCTGCCAAACACGAGTTCGAAGTCGAATACATCTTGAAAAAGCGCGAGGGGGAGGGTGGCATTGAGTATATGGTCAAGTGGAAGGGTTACAATGCTCATCACAACACATGGGAACCTGCCAAGAACCTAACCCACTGCCCCGAGGTCCTTAATCAGTTCAACGCTATCTGGTCTAAGGGTAGAAAGTAACGTAGAGCCGTGGTTATCGAAAGTCGACAGATGGATCACAGGGAACGCGATAGCAGGGTGTTGGGAGGAAGACAGTGATGATCAAGTTCCCGTTGGGTGTATTGCGAGCGGCATTTGCACAGGGCAGTGCGATATGAGAGCAATTGGATCGAGATCGAGTTCTCAAGATAGATAGTTCCCCGTCTCTGAAGAGCTGAGGGAAGGAGGCTTCTGATTGAGTGCGAGTCTTAGGTTGCATGCCCTAGAATAGGCTATAGTCGGTACAGCTAAACAGTGCTCCCATGTGCAACGCCTTCGTTAAACACCACTAATGAGTTTCAAGTTTATGGTTTTTTAAATTACTCTCTAGGTGCTTACCTAAGTTTAGGTAGGTTTCACATCTGCAGTAGCAGAGGACTTTGTTCGTTGAACGCTGCCTTAGTGGTAGCTAGCATCGCCTACACAGCCGCAAAAATGGAGGTTACAGGGGCACAGTGCCGTACAGTGCAGAATACAAAGCGCGCCAATAACATAGTATGTCTTATGATTCGCTGCCTCATCATTGCCCAATAGCCTCGCCTGCTAACAAGTCCCGTCAGCTTGCCTAGAAAAACCGTGTTCTTTTCTCACCAGAGTTTGCGAATCGGGAAGCCTCATCATCTCGCCTTTTGTAATGAATTAAATTGCATCGTCGCCGGCAATTCAATCACCACTCTCCCGCACCGGCACACCGCGCGCGCCGCCCTTCTCCCAGCACCTCCCATCATGGAGGGCCTTCGATCCGCCCTGCAGCCGCTGCAGCCGCTCACGCACAACCTGCCTGCCCCGATCCGCGATCTCGGCGTATCCATCATTGGCGAGACCTGCTACAAGACCCTGGTCCTCGACCTCGACCCGACCGACTCGGAGTGTCTCAAGTTGGCCATTTCCAAGGGCCTGGGCATCGGCATCGTCGGCGCTTCCGCCATCGTCAAGGTCCCGCAGATCGTCAAGCTCGTGCAGTCCAGGTCGGCCTCGGGCATCAGCTTCCTGTCCTACCTCTTGGAAACGTCGTCGTACCTCATCACCCTCGTCTACAACCTTCGCAACGGCTTCCCTTTCAGCACCTTTGGCGAGACGGCCCTGATCCTCGGCCAAAATGTCGTCATCACCGTCCTCGTTCTCAACTACAGCGGTCGCGCAAGCATAGCTGCACTCTTTGTCGCAGCCCTTGCCGTCACCTTCGCCACGCTCATCAATGGCAGCTTCCTCGATATGCAGACCCTCGGCTACCTGCAAGCCGGCGCCGGCGTGCTAGGTGTGGCGAGCAAGGTACCCCAGATTGCGGCCATCTTCCAGGAAGGGGGAACCGGCCAGCTTAGCGCTTTCACGGTATGCATAATCTATCTAGTCACGCGGTTCCCAACACACGCTGGACACCCTGCTATTATCGGTCTGCTGACTTACTGTCTCAGGTTTTCAATTATCTCGCCGGCTCGCTCTCGCGCATCTTTACGACGCTGCAGGAGGTGGACGACAAGCTGATACTATACGGCTTCATTGCGGGGTTCACGTTGAATCTCGTCTTGGCGGTGCAAATGGTGTACTACTGGAACGCGCCATCTGCCAAGGCCAAGGGGAAGATGAAGGAAGTTCCGGCCCCGAGTTCGGCTGTGTCTTCTTCTGCCTCACCGACATCTAAAAGTAATAAGGGGCCCTCGACACGCCGTAGAGGTTAGGCCTTTCTGGATTATTTTGCAGAAAGAGCAAACCATGGATATGAAGGCTGTTATGCCTCGTGCTTATATACTATAATAGATAATATTTTTATTCCCGTTCAAGTTGTCTGCTATGATTGTGTGCTTACGGACCTGGGCTTATCTCGTTAGCGTTGCATTGGAACGCGCGTTGCTTTTGGTATTGTATTATCTAATTACCTACCTAATGGAGCCAAGTCTTCTCTCTGGCGCTGTTGCCATACTTGACCTAAATTGCGCTATCTATCTCACATGCCTGCGGTAGTTTAGTGTATGTGGCCCTTGGCTGGAGTCCTACATATCTGAATGGGCTGGGTGCCAAGTCTGGACAACAACTGAGCCATATACACTATTTGCTGTCCGCTGCATGAGCAGGACTACCTATGCTAAGGCAGACAGTCTCGTATGCCGGACCCGCCGGTAAATCCCTGCACTGTCGCGTGCTGTGTACTATCTGGTTCTAGAGCGAGACTGGGTACCTATCTAAGGTACGCTTTTTATCGTCTTGCACTAATACTAGATCCCTCGATAGCTAAGTGACTATAGTATAGATAAAGTTGCTGCAATAAATGTACCCAATCTCTTATCAGATTCACTTACCGCCTTCTGAATGTATCGGGTAGTGTATTGCTAGTCGGCAACTCAAGGTGAAAGATGTTGGCTGTGGTGGTGGTGCTGATTCCGTGGTTGAAACCGGGCTTGATGCTGACGAATCGGCATTAACCACGCACCAAATTATGACTTGTTGAAACTGCTCGCCGTGCTCGGCGTATGTTGAGATACCCCACAACGGCTCTTCCCCGTGACATATTCGCGGTGTCTTGCCTAGTGTGATGGGCAGCGAGGCAGACACATCGCCTCTAAGACGATCAGCTTACCTCTCATTCTTCACAATCCGATAAAAGATCCCATCAAAGCCGAAGGCCCTGCATGAGATCGATGATGATGATTGGGCAGGCAGACGTCTGATGCTTCAGCCTATCCAATTATCCACTATCATATCATCTAGGTAGGCAAGGTCATGCGTCATTGCTTGACCCAATTTCGCTCTCCTTGCTTACAGTCTTACTACGAATCCCCACGACTCGTTTACACCTTACTTCTTGTAGACGCAAATGAACCGATTGCACTAACTTCCCCATATATGGCGTGCTCGTAACAATGACTATCCTTTGTCATATAATCCAATCATCTTCAGCGAGCAAAGTCCTCACCGTCAACTAACTCCAGTCTCATCAGCAACGTCTCAAGGACACGCATACCCTGGTTGTCACGAATTTGGAATCCTGGGCGGTGATTGACAAGTGTGACGAGCTACGCTTTGTTGCTGTCATCTGGGGCGTTGCATGGAGCTAGTAGCATAGTTTATCGATTTGCTATCTGGACGGTATCGGCCTCGAAACACCGCTATAGCCCGTGAGATAAACTATAGGAATGAACGGATGAGGGCTCACTTGACACTGGGGTAGGGTAAGAAACTAATCAAGTACACTACATACTGCAGGGTAGTCAATCTGCAGTGGCGTTCTTCTCCCTGCTGAGGTTATTTGTGGGCACGCTAGCCATCTGTCTCAAGGCAATAAGCGGGGCAAGACCCTGAAAGATGGATCGAGATACCCAAAACGAGGACTGCAACGACGGGAACGAGTGGAAACCCTAACAACCTGCATGAGGATGCGAGGATAGCACTTATCGGGAGCGCTCGCCGGTCACATGAACGGAGCTTAATCGCAGCCCTAGTTTGGGCCTGTTTGGGGGAGGTGTGGCGATGATCCCAATCCGGGAAAAGGCAGCTCTGTAACATGTTGGTGATTGGTGAGCAGCACTCAAGACGGTATTTCCGACTTTGTACTAGCGCGGGGTAACGTCCCTGAGAGAACCCACTACTGCTCGTCGAAGGCGGTCAAAATAAAATCAACCACAGATGCTACTGTACATTTATCTACCTAGTATAAATCATGTCGCCATCGCACGACAGCCCGACACCCGCCCTCACTCTCCACATTGCGACACGAGGTGAACAATCCTACGCTCTTTCTCTGGTAGTTGGACAGGTGTCTCTTTTTACGTCACGCGAATGTTCGTTTGCCTTCCTCGCATCCGTCTCCTGCATGACCAAGACCAAACCAAGTGATAATCCTTCCGCTGCTCATCTGCTGCAGTCCAGGCTAGGCCCCCTACTATTGATCGCCCGTGGCTATCATCTCGCCCAGCCTTATCCCTCTTCATCTAGAAGTGGACAGAGTGACTAGTTTAGCTCGTACGTCGAGCTTCTTCTCCCGTGTTCTCTAGTCTATTTATAAGCTGGGCAAGCCCGCCGCCCATTCCTGCTCGTCCCCCACAAACTATTCACTCTATCTTGAGTCGGGTACCTTTCTCCTTTATTGCTAGACTTTTACCAGACGCCTCCACAACTCGAGTCATACTCGCAATAAACTACCCTCTTCTTGTCTCTTGACTTGCCTTACTCTCTTTTCAAGCTTCCCCCTCCATCATGGCTCCCGATATTGATTCCATCTCACACGAGACCAACGGTAATGGCAATGGCAATGGCCTACCGCCAGCCGTGCCCAATGGAGGCGAAAAGCTGCCCAACATCCTCTTTATTATGGCAGACCAGTTGGCTGCCCCCCAACTCAAGATATACAACCCCGAATCCCAGATCCTCACACCAAACCTCGATGCGCTGGCGGCTAAGTCGGTCCAGTTCGACTCTGCCTACTGCCCCTCTCCCCTTTGTGCGCCCTCTCGCATGAGTCTTATCTCGGGCCAATTGCCGATGAAGATTGGCGCTTTTGACAATGCGTCTCAAATTGGTAGTGATGTGCCTACCTATGCTCACTACCTGAGGCTCAAAGGCTATCACACAGCGTTGGCTGGCAAGATGCACTTCGTTGGAGACCAGTTGCATGGGTATGAGACTCGCCTGACGAGCGACATCTATCCTGGCGACTTCGGTTGGGCTGTCAATTGGGATGATCCCGACAGGCGACTCGAGTGGTATCATAACGCAAGCTCCATCTTGCAGGCCGGGACTTGCGTGCGGAGTAACCAATTGGACTATGACGAAGAGGTCATGTATAAATCTACTCAGTTCCTGTACGACCAGGTTCGCGAGGGGCCTGATAAGCGCCCATTCTGTCTCACGGTACGTTATCTCCGACTTGTTGGTGACGTGCTGCAAGAAACTTTGAATCGCGATTTAGCATTCCTAGGCGTACAGGCCCAGAAAAGGTAAACATACTAACCGGTGTTTTTCACAAATAGCTTTCCCTTACACATCCTCATGATCCATACACAATCGAAGAGAAGTATTGGGACCTATATGAGGGTGTGGATATTACTTTACCTAAAGTCAAGATCCCGAAGGAGCAGCAGGATGCGCACAGTAAGAGACTCTTGAAGGTGTGCGACCTTTGGGATGAGGACTTCACCGAGGATCAGATCAAACGTGCGCGGCGGGCGTATTATGGCGCTGTCAGCTATGTGGACGACTGCATTGGACGCATTCTTACGACCCTGAAGCAATGCCGTCTTGACCAGAATACTATCGTTGTGTTTAGTGGCGACCACGGTGATATGCTTGGAGAGCGTGGCCTCTGGTATAGTCCTCACCCTGTAATCGCGGCTAAACCCATTGCTAACAGACCCTAGGTACAAGATGAGTTACTTTGAGTCGTCTGTCCGTGTTCCTCTGCTGGTCTCGGATCCTCGCCGATTCGCGCCTCACCGGGTAAAGGAGAATGTGTCGACTCTAGACATCCTTCCGACCCTCTGTGATATCGTTGGTACTAAGCTGATTCCGGGACTACCGATGGATGGCACCTCCTTGCTACCTCATCTTGAGGGTAGGCCGGGTCATGACACTGTCATTGCCGAGTACACGGGCGAGGGTACTATTAGCCCGCTGATGATGATCCGTCGCGGTCCTTGGAAATATATCACGTGCCCAACGGATGCGCCTCAGCTTTTCAACCTCGAGAAGGACCCACTCGAGCTGGTCAACCTGGCAGAGCTCGCAAGCAAGACTGAAGTGTTGACGGCCGACGAGGAGGAGGCCAAAGCCAAGTTCGAAAAATTCGAGGCAGAGGCTAAAGCGCGGTGGGACTTCGAGGCCATCACAGAATCCGTCCTTCTATCCCAAAGAACGCGTCGACTCGTATGGGATGCCCTCAAGGTGGGCAAATTTGATCCCTGGGACTACAACCCGAATGACAACGGCACCAACAAGTACATCCGCTCCTTCTTGCCGCTCGATGATCTCGAGCGTCGGGCTCGCTACCCTCCCGTCGACAAGCACGGGAAGGAAACACGCGACATTGTAATCGACCAGGCTGGGTCGCACAATGAATAGGCCGGCTCAAATACCCGTACGGGCTGTTGGCCATTGAGCACCTCTGCTCTTACCAACAAATATGTTCAAAACAGAACGCCTGCTTAGCATTTGCAGGTTGCGAGCATTTTGCATTTTCTTGACCTCTATCGAAGCGACTTTAGCGAGGCGAGTTATGAAAACCATGGGATAACGATGGGATACCTGGTGTTTTGAACTACTTTTTATTTTTGGGAAAAAGATACCATCTGTTCATCGTGTGCGGTATAATGTGGTTTAAGTGGAATGGCGTTTTTGTCCTTTAGCTAGGTTAACTAGGTAGTCTTTCAGATAGTTTGGAGAAGTAAAAAGTGAATAAAAATTAAGAACTTGTAGAAAAAAAACCTCATAGGCGGTGACTTTGTCGTTCGCTGTGATGTGATATATCATATTGGTATGAACTGGGCATGAGATGGGTCTAATGTGATGATCAGCGCGCTGCATTATCCAAGCCCCTCCCCTCGCCTGATCCGATCCATCCCTGCGGGTAGGTACCTACGCTGGGATACCTAGGTGTGCGGATTAGGGAGCTTGCAGTGGGACTAGGTACTTACCTAACCCAACCCATATTGGGACTAGATGGACGCTCTTCTCTTCAATGCCAACCTGATTGATCGCAGCATCATTTCGTCGGCCCTCATTGTTTACAATTTATTCCACACCACGATTCATCTTTGAGACCTGCCGCCTACCTACTCGGCTAGGCGATTCGGAGCCTCATATTCTATATAGAATTGCCCCCCGAAAAACGCAGTCTATGCACCAAGCCCGACAATCCGCGGATCCGTTTTCGCGATACCTTCAATTGCCTCCATGTCGTCACTTGGCCTGAGCCAGGAAGAGCTGAAGGCCGTCGAGCAGACGCGCCAACGCCTCGCACAGCTTTCAGCCAGTCTCAACAGCCTCAAGAACGATGTCTTCATTAGCAATCCGCTCCCAAACTTGTGTGTTATCCTCTCCCATCCGCGACCATCTGTATCATGTGCTGATTGAGGACTTCGCAGAGACTCTCTCCAGGCCTCGGCGGACATTCTAAACCACAACGTGCACGCGATCCTCGAGATCATGGCCCAGAACAATGACCTCTTCAGTCGCGTCGCTGTCCACCCATCCACCAACTTCCCCGGCCGAACGCAAGAGAACGTCCTGCTACAGCTGCTCCGCAAGAAGCCCGAACCCGACGTCGAAGCTGCCATGGAAGAGGGAGTCAAGGCGCTGGCCAGCATGCCCTTTCCCGGCCGCGCCCAGTCGAGCACCACCACAAACCGCGACAAGGAGAAAGAGGACGCGCTTGAGAACGTATGGACAGCCACGCGCCAGATGTGCCAGGAGCGGATCGCTGAATACGTTATGAACGAGGAAAGCGATTCGTATACGGCCGAGGAACGGGAAATGGGCGTGGAGAACGTCCGGACGGGCCTGCAGCGCAACTTGGATGATGATTCTGAAGACGACGACGACGATATGGAGATGGATGAGGCGGGAGGAAATGCTGATGCTGACCTTATGATCATCGATCGGCCGCCGCCACCGCCGGCTCCTGCAATTTCTACCCAGGAGGTTGATGGCGCGACACTTGAGATTGTATTGCGGATTGCTACGCGCGGTTCGTTGACGTGATCAACGCCGTCCCTGTCTGTATTATCCACACCTCCGATATCGTGTGATCATCTTCGCGTGTGGTAGACGAAGGGCCCGCAACTCAATACGGCATAGTATTGCTCACGGGATACGAAAACTTTGGTCAATAGAGTATTTTCAAAATGCCGTTCCGGCGACACTGGTAAGCCGTTGATGCAATTACGGACGTGGTAGTCCTGTTGTTACCTAGCAACAGACTTGCCTCCTAAAGCTACACTGCGCTAATAAAGAGGAGGTATTCTCTACTTCCTCTATATCCACAAGCGCCACCCCCGGACAGGTTGAGGCATATCTAATACCTAGCAACAACGCAGATATAATAACGCGCTCATCAGCGTCGTTTGAATGTGTCAGTTGGCGAAGAGACTATCAATGAGCTGCTTAGAGCGGAGGGTATTGGGATTGTGTTTCCCGCTAGGCAACAAACAAGGTTTTCTCGACATGCTAGAGTTACGGCGACAACAAGGCTCAATACACAGACACAGAGAAAGAGATTTAGATAATTATACAATTATTAGAGTGTCAGACGAGTGAGAAAACCGGTGTACATAATGTGGTGCCGGGTCTATTGCTACATCTCATACCTGATTCCTGGCGCCGCCAAAGTAGACGCCGTTAAACACCGTGGGGCTTATAATCTCCGAAGGATTGTGCATGAGGAAACGACTTCTTGCGAGCTAACGAGAAACCACTAATGCTTATCACAAGCCGGCTATGACACTTGTCTAGGTAGTTTCTGAGAAAACGCCCACCCTCTACACGCCAATCTTCAAGCAAATGATAAGGCCGCTTATCTAGCCAAATATGACTTCGTCGTCTGATAAGCCAACGATCCTCCTAGTTCAAGGCTCATTCCAGCTCCCCGATGTCTACGGAAAACTTGTTACTGCCCTCGAAGCTAAGGGGTACCCTGTCGTCCATCCAGTCCTCCCAAGCCTGACGGGTCAAGACAAACCCGATTTTTCATCTAAGAATCTATCAACCGATGCAACTGCCATACAAAACGAGCTCAGACGTCTAGTTGAAGGCAATGGGAAACATGTCGTGGTGTTCATGCACTCGTACGGAGGTCTCGTAGGAAGCGAAGCAACGCCAGAGGTATTAACGCGAGCAAAGCGGGCGGCGCTCAATCTCCCCGGCGGTGTCATCCACCTCTTCTACGTCGCGGCGTTCATTCTATCAGAAGGCCAATCCGTCATTAGCGTCTTCGGTGAGTCGCCGAACAACGACGTGAGGCCCGACGGCCGCTTCCGCATCAAGAACGCCGCCGAGATCATCTACAGCGACTTGCCCGCGGAGGAAGCCGGGTACTGGGAGTCTAGGATCGTCGATCAGTCTTATGCCGTGCAGACGACGAAATTGACCCGCGAGGCGTACCGGTATTGCCCCTCGACTTACGTCGTCTGTGAGAATGACCGCGGCCCCCCGCCGGGGGTTCAGGAGATTTTTGGCAGGGCTGCGAGTTCGGAGATTGTGAAGATTGGTTCCGGACACTCCCCGATGCTGAGCAGGACGGAGGAGTTGGCTGGGCTGGTAGATGTGGCTGCTACGCAGGCTATGCAGGTTGTTAAGTAAATACGAAGCAGATGAGTGAGGGATCATCTTCGTGTCATTCCTAGTTGAAGTGTTAAAGAGTGCGGACCTATGGACGCGCTAGAGACGAGTATGATGATCGTTCACTTGCTTTCCCTGTGCTGTTATACCGAGATGCTGTTCCCGAAGCCCCCTGAACGCGTGGCGGCAGCAATGCCTTCTGTGCCGCGCTGGCTAGGCCGAGGAACTCGGTCCAGGGACTTGATGTTGCCAAGAGAAAAGTGTATGCTACGCTTGGTGATGATAGCTTTGGGACTTGTCACCGTGTTGCGGATAGGGTTGTTCACCTGGTCAAGGACGTGAACGGGCTCAATGATACTCTTCATGCGGGAGGAGCTCGAGTTACAGTTATTGATATCGGCATCGCACCGATTGATTTGCTCTCGTAGAATTCCCTGGATATTTTCACTCGACTAGTCGCGCGCTCTAACGCCGTTGCATAGCGTTCACTATGGGCACTGAGCATTTTAGCGATGATAGGGGCGCTGTTACTCATGCAGTGCAAGCGATCCTTTACAACGAGCACAATAAGCCCCTGAATCCTGATTTCGCCCAAATATACTCCGAGGTTCTCGATAAAGTCCACCTGGGCAACATCTCAACACATTATCTTATCCCGGACCCTTCCTTTCCGCTTTAGGAGACGACCCGCTTCTTCTATCTCGACGCGGACCGGACCGACGCGTTTGTCGACGTTCTCTGAGCATGGCTAACCGCTGGACTGCCGCACTTGAGAAGGACACCTCTCGTAACGCCATCAAAAAGATCAACAAGCGCCCCGGGACGCCAGATGTAGCACTAGGAGGGTGGCATGTGCCGATACGGCAGTATGGCTTCCTCCTGCGCAGCTAGTTGATGGTACAGTTCTCTGGCCTCACCGTCGACGTAGAATTCGCGGTGTCATGCTCGCAGCCCGTAGATGATGGGTCTCAATATAAGGCCAAGGTCGTCCCTCCTACCAACACTCCAGCTCGCCAGCCCATATTGATTCAGAAGCGCATTGCCCGGACACGTGTTCAACTCGCAGTCTCGCCTTGTGGACCCTATGAAATTTGGACAGTATTTGATTGGTGAGCTTCGGGATGGGTTGAAGCAATACTTTACTGAAGAGGAGCCCACATCTGTTGTAACGGCGTTGCAGCTCAACGACCCAATTCTGCAGTTAGATATTGGCGACGTGTCTGGTCGAAGCGCGTCGAACTCCTCAGGCTCTTCCCGCTATCCGCACCCTTGGCTGTCAATGGCTCGAGTCTTCCGTTTGTAGTCAACCCAACCAGGCTGCATGCAAGTGGCCAGAGGAGCCCTCAACCGCCACTCGAGATCCAAGTCACCGGTCCGTGATGCGCAGCTCCTTGCGCAGTATCGCTAAACTCAACAAACGAAGACCAATACCCCAAACCCACGTGCTCTCCCCCCAAGCGAGATGCTCTCTTCGCACTGCCGTCTTACACACTCTGAGCCTACCACATCCGGGGTAGGTAAATCCCACACCTTTATCCTCCCCAACTCCCAAACCCCATCGACCTCGTATTCTCGCTACGCCAAACCTTCGTCAACCAGTGGACACGGTTACCCACGCGCATTCTCGCAGGAGTACCGTACGGCAACGTTCCCACCAACGTCGGCTCGAACCTGAAGGCTTTCATTGCGCTTCTGGCTAAAATGGCTGACCTGCATTACCCCGTCATGCTGAGCAAGCTGCGGCTCAACGTCTTGAAGCCGTAGGGTCGGGACGACGATGCCCAATTCAAGGACCACGTCATATTCGATTTGTGTCAAGGCAGCAGCCGGCAGTATGAGTGCGGTACTTGGAGAGCGCGAGATCTTGGCTACCGAGGGCTGGGATTGCACAATACAACGAGACGACGCCACCAAGGTCGTACGTCTAGGTAATTTATGAGTTCTCGAGCGATGAAGAAAACATAATTAAGAGAATAGAATAGCTTATAACTGCTTCATTCAACAATTTACGGTAACAAGTCAAAGTTTACTTTTAGGACTAGATTATATGCACGGCCGGTGTAATTATGAAGATGAATTCGTGGAGGTCCAACTGCATGAGGTGTTGCGGAGGCTGTGTCACGGTTCTCTAGTTCTGTTGCCTGTCGTGCTGCCTTTCCGTCAGAGTCAGCCTCGAAAGACAGGTATGTGTTCTTAAATAAGTGTTCAAGTTCGGTCTCATCGAGCGTCGAATCCCTGTACTATCATCATCATCATCCGAGGCTTCGTCTAGCCCCAACTCGGAGTGGAACAGAGCAGTATTCTTTCTGGGACGGTCGATCCCGCGGCATGCCCCCCGAGCGGGTGTAGGTAGTCAATGATTGGCTTCTACTTTTCGCGTGGCGTTTCTACTCGCTTCCTTCTACAAGAACAGGGCTTCCACCACGTCGTATCATGTACGTACCCCTCCATTGGGGGCCATTTGGGAGCTCTTAGCTCTGAAGACTATCTCAGCCTTCTTATCCGCCAAATATTCCAAACAGCAATAGAAAATGGACCCTCTAAGTGTAACGGCCAGCATCATCGGCATCATTACAGTGGCTGCTAAGATCTCTAGTATTCTCGCGGGAGTCGTTAATAAAGTCCACAATGTTCCGAACGAGTATCGGCAGCTTCACCTCGAGGTCGATGCTCTCTCGGCTATTCTGGATCAACTGCAGCAGCTCCTCCTCGGCGGGCGAAAGGCGCCGAAATCGAGGACGTCATTGATATTAGTTGAACAGGTTATGGCGACTCTTGCAGCCTGTGTCACGACCTTCTCGGAGCTGGACACTTTTACTGAGGGTTTGCAGTCCGGCAGCGATCTAAATCTGCTTGGTCGATTGCGCTTAGGGTCCAAGGCGAGCGAACTGAAATCGATCCTCATGCGAATTGAATCAAATAAAAGTTCATTGAATCTGATACTTATTATTTTAACCTGGTAAGATAAGCTTTCTTAACTTAGACTCCACTTGTGTCGTTTTCGTGTTCCTAAGTTTTCCCAGCCAGAAACAGGAGGAAGCAGAAGATCAAGTCGATCGTCTGTGCCAGTCAGTCCAAAAGGTCCTCGAATCAAACGAAATCTTAGTCCAGCGCCTGAGAGCGTTAGAAGAAACGCCCCTGGAAGTGTCAAATCGTTCAGTAGTCCAAACCAAAACTATCGAAGTACCTCGTGCCAGCTATGATTCAAATCGCAGCGAGACTGGCGATCTTCGGATTCCTCCCCATGAGGCATCGACAAGGGTTAAGAGGGGACTCGCATACGCTTTCGAGGAGCTTTTGATGAGCTCGAGAGCTTACCGAAAGATTTCCCTGGATTGTTCGGATGCGTTTTCAATCGTTAGCTCTGCCGGAAGGACAGGCTCCTGGTCTATGCTATCGGGTCTCAGCCTTTCCGAGATATCTCATATCGGTGTTTTAGCTATTCCTATTTATGAGACAGATATAGTCAACAAAGGAGCATACGACTTTAACCCGCCAACAACGAAACCTTCAGCTCTAATTCCTCAAACTAGGGTGATTTCGAAACTTGCCAACAAGATCGCAGGCCGCCCATGGTGGATAGGCCTAATTCAACGCAACAAACCCCAACAACAAAAATTACAGACGGTCCACGAAGTTGAGGCCGACCACGAAGCTGAGACGGACCACGAAGCTGAGACGGACCACGAAGCCGAGATAGACTACGAAGTTGAGACGGACTCTGAAGCTGAGACGGACGCCGAAGCTGAGGCTGACCCCGAAGCTAAGACGAATCCCGAAGCTGAGGAACCAAGCCTAATATTTGGTGTCTCGATTCATGGTAGCATGAAATGCGCTCACGTTAGTATAACGTGTACCTATGAGATGGGTAGATGGTATGGGCATGGACGCATACCACTAGTTGTAGTGAAAGCGGGCACCTTCCTGAGGCAAAGAGGTACTTCCATCTCCCGAAGCAAGCTAGCTATAAAGTCTGTTTCATTACCGTTCTCGCTAACACACAAGATAGCTAGAAATGTTGAAGACATCTTCTCTATTAACGGGGACCTTGCTAGGGTAATGAAGCTACAAACCATCTTTGAAACACCCCCAAGATACGGTGCAGCTCTGAATTGGGACGGCTTCACTGTACACGATGCCGCGAGTTTGCTAAAAAGGTATCTTAAAATGCTCCCTGAGCCTATTATTCCTTATAACATGTATTATGATTTCATCAACATATTGGGACCTATGCTCCCCAAGCCCATCGTTCCTTACAACAAGAACGACGATTCCGTCAACATGGGCGATAATTTCATCATCATACATCCACCCAAACCCCCCAAGCCCATCGTTCCTTACGACGAGGACGGTGATTCCATCAGCATACTAGACCCTACCATTGAAACGACTAAAGAGTATCCGAGCAAAACAATTAACACCAGCCAAGAGCTTATAGACGCCCTTCCTCCTATTAACCGTCAGCTCCTCCTTTACATCCTAGACTTTCTGGCCATCTTCAGCGCCACCGCCGCGTCCAACAAGATGACTCCGGAAAGACTGACAGCTGCTTTTCAGCCGGCTATCTTATCCAGCCCCAGGGCTGAGATGGACATAGAAGATCAATCTAATGCTGCTCGTGTTGTCACTTTTCTTATTTGTAACTCTGGCGAGATGGGTGTCAGCGCAAATGAATTCATTCCCCCTCCCATACCCACTGCCACGGAACGCTACAGATTAACCCCTGGGGACTGGAGGCATCTGGCACGGGCCCATGTAGGGTGGGACGGTCCCCTGGCCCGTGCCCCTGGCCCGTCTATATATACTAGCTAGATGATTTTAGCCATTTTGATGGGACACTTCGGACAGCTCCTCGGTTATTGCACTCTTGTGCTTAGTTTCAATACGCTGGTATTAGCCTGAACTGATTAGCAAATTCGCATGCTTCAATAACAATAGACGATAAAGTCATCTCCTCTCCTTGATAACGTGATGTAGCTAGCCCCGTCACGCCTAGTAGGTAGAATAATGTTCTGTTTAATATAACAAAAAGATTAATAATGCGTAGAATTTGATGGAATGAATAACTATGAACTTTTAATTTACTAATTCGGAGAACGATGTAGAAGGATAAGCTACCCCGGTATGAATGAGAGTGTGTAAGCATTCGTTGCAAAACGATGCTACACGCCTCACGTCGGTGAATTATTCTTGGCCCCCAGCACCCATCTATCGAGGACCAGCTTCAGCCCTAAAAGCAAAATGCCTATGGGTTCCAGGGAAACTTGCGTGGTAGTATTACTCGTACCATCGATTTCACATTTGTTCATGTGCCCAAATTGATCCGTTCTGTTTTCATTACCATTAGTTACGCATTGATTTGCGTGGCCGGCTTGGATGACCGTATTAGCTTGCCCTGTGATGTGTGATGTATTTCTGGTATCGAGGCATTCTTCTTCTTTGCTCCCGCGCTGGAATGAAGCAGAAGAGGTGGCATTGGCAACCATTTGCTCTATATTATTCTCCACTAGCCTATATCTTGGATCTTCGTCGCTTGCAAACTTGCAGATGCCTCTATGGTCAGCATCGACCGGTATCTGACGCTCGCGCGTTCCGGGAAGTCCAAGCACCGCCGACTTAGGATCGACAACCTAAAAAAATAGTCAGATCCACGCTGCTTCCATAATCGACAAGAGTATTAGCACTGACAACGCCAAATGAGCCTAGTGGCCGTGTCTCATAGAAGCTGATAACTTGGAAATCCTCAAGCATTTGGCGGAAGTCGTCCGTGATCGTGTTTAGAAACTGAGAATTGCTCTTCAAGGCTGTCATGAATGTATTTGTTGGGTTCTTTGATATACAACGGGCAATTCCCGCTATTAAATCTCCGAAACCGGCATGATTTCCTCCTTGTTGGGGTGTAGCGAAGAATACAAGTCCAAACGTTGATTCCCAGATCTGGTTGTATGTTGCATCCGACTTGGCATGAACCAAGGCCTACAAAACAGTTAGTGCCTATACAGACCATCATGCTATCTATCGTAGATTATCTCACCCTTTTGATGATTAAGCCACCGAGACTATGACATACGAATATCAGAGGCCGGCGTGGGCTGTCCTACACCACATTAGATCTCGGTATGATGCAAGGTTTTCGGCATACACGTACTGCCCGGATTTGTTCTACATGATTCAACACGTTTTCACCCTGTTCCCTGACCCCTGCCACCGATGACCCAAAGGCAACGTTGGAATTGTATCCAAAGAGGCAAATTCTCGCCCGAGGTACTCGTTTCGGAAGGAAATCGCGAAGCCAGAGTTTACCTTCGTATGTCCAGGTAGCTTCTGCGTGGGATTCTTTGTTAAGAGGGTTCAAGCCGTGTACTGCGATGATACTTGATCTAGAGTTAGCGGCTTATCTTTGAGGAAGTGCGAGATTGATTTGACCTACTCTACATTGGCATCCCGCGGGTCCATAATGACTCTGAGGAAGTTCTTGCCATTTTCACCGGGATGGGATTCATGGCCAGCTTCGGTTGACCCGTGTTTAGGGTTGGAAACTACGGAGTGACCGATCGAAGAAAAGAGCTTCGGTATAGACATTGCGAGATATAATGTAGAAATTTAGAAGTTATGCTTTGGCCGCAAGGTTCCGAGCAAATCGTATAAAAGGCAAGCCCTTCCTAGAAATGGGTGATCAGAATAGGAATAGATTCATACATATATTGTATGCCAACTGCTTACCTATCACTTTTCATCCCTTGGTGCACAGATAGAGGCCGCCAGAGCCCAGGAGTGGCGCGCATTTTATTATGCGAGGGGGCCAATCGCATTCTGATTGGATACCTAAGTCCTTGTGCCTTGTGACAGATAGGCTACACTCAGTTAGTTTTAAAACGTGAATGGCCAGATGCTTCTATTTTCAACGTCCCACATTTACTTATACGCATTTCAATCCACTTGCTTAGTTCTGATAGGATTTAACTACTGAGATAAACGGCTGCGGTACACCATTGTCTCCTATATAGAAATACCATCAAGTCTTCATGCCATTTGGGTCTCGTCCATCCTCTTTATAGTCCTGAATGCATCACTGTTCACCTGCTCACTTCTATATGTCTCCACCCGTTTGAATTTAACGGGCCGAGATTGCCTCTCCTTCAAGTTGTGATACGACCTGAAATATATTCTCTGTCTCGGCACTGTCGCTTTGCTGCGCTTCGGTATCCCCGGTACCCCGTTCGACGGTGAAGCTTACCGTCTCTCTTATTGACGGAGATCGTGTGGCGTTTTCTGTAACGTCGCTTGTAGAGCTATCGCCGTGACAACTCACTCCATTCAAAGTTTGCCCATCTAACACTGGGGTAGCTGATGTCTCGATCTCTGGCGTCTCAGTGATTGACGGGTGCTCTTCTTTAAGGATACGATCTGGGCTTGGGCGGTGTAGCACCGGATGATCTGGGTTTGAAATATCAAGGCAACCTAGTAGGTCTCCAGCTTTGGTGACTGGAATTTCGGCTGTTCCTTTCGACCATGTACCGAAACCGAGTTGTTCGTGAGCTAGACGTTGAAGCTGTAAGCTGGTGTTGGTATTCCATTCTAAATGTGCCAATTTTCGATATCCCCATTTCTTGTAAAGTATTTGAGATATAGGTTCTACTAAATATGACACCAAAACGATCAGCAAGCCGGCGATATAGGTGAATAGAAGGCCAAAGACGCTGAAAGATGTATAATTGGTGCTTTTTATCTTCTATTGTGTTGTTAGCACAGAATTTATAGGATAAAGGCTGGCTTACTTGGCTATTACACAGCTTTTTGAGGCCTTTAGATGTAAAGTTTGTGCGATATCTAAGTAGAGACGGGTCTGGTGGATTAAAGTAGGATATACTAAGATATGCCGCTTGTAAGGATGCTATCCTTATATCCCACCAACGAGTTACGTCCAGTTGCCATTGATTAGATGGCAGGGGACCTTGAATGGCAGATGTTAATGAGCTCTTTGAGGCTAGGCTTGTCGACCCGAGTTGCGCGAGCAATCCTTCTATTGTTGTAGATTGATATCCCATAAATCCAGAAACAAAATAGCTGAAAAGATCCGCGCTGGTGTCATTAGAACCGTTATAGGCAACGGGAGTATTAAAAAGTTGCGCAGCACTAGAGACGGCGTCCGAAAAGCTGGCCAATAAGCCGCAATTGTGGATATCTTTGTGGCAAAATTGGTATTGATTAGCACAGCCAAGCGGCGATGCTGGTTCTAGAGGTAGGTATAGTGGCGTGGCGTCGATTGCTGCGTCGGGATTACCCACACTAACATTTACCGGAGTCGACGATACACGATACCACTCGTCTGTTGAAGGTGCTGAATGCAAGACTCCTTCACCAGATAAGAAAACGAGAACGATGTCGGCATCTTCTCTGAAAACAGAACGGATTGGCATGAACACAAATGAAGAGAGGCGAGTAGTGTGATTCCTAACCTGGGATAGCAGCGGGCTACATTGTTTGTGTTAGATATGAATTCATAATCGATGCTTGTCTTGAGTAATATGGAAATGTTCTGGGACTTACGATACGCCATATCTGCTACCAATGGCCGGGAAGTCAGGCGAAAGGTTGAATGCGTATTGAGACTCGATTGATTTAGCGGCGAACAAGTAGTCCAGCCATCCGGAGGGGCTTAATATGCTTCCATAGTGGTATAGGGTAAGATTTCCTATCGGCGTGCTCAGTTGACTTGTATAGCCCTCAGTCATCATTGGTGCACAGTGCAAGACTTCCCTCACAAAAAACCTATCAGGACTATTAATTCCAAGGTGTTCATGGCTACTGATGTAGCCCGAATCAATTCTTAAGTTTGTCGAAGTAGAGCGACACAGCTTCTCTTCAAATGGGCATGTAGCATTATTGTGGATAGTTCTTGGAAGTCTTTTGGTAACGAATCGTCCGCAATCGAGGTTCCCGGCTGTGGTATTCGAATAGCATTGCTGAGCATAATTGGCGGCATTATCGGTCATTTCTGCCGCACTAGATGATAGCGCATAGAAACCCGGGTCACTAGGGTCTAAAATTCCGCAATTCAGACTCCAGATCAGAACTTCGGTGCCCACTGCGGTAGAAATTTGCGACGATAAACCACCAGCAGCAGTAAAAATAGTAACGGAAAGTAAAGCAACGGTAGCCACAAGTAACGGGGCGAACCAATCGCTTGGCCTATCTCGGTTGGCCCATATGAGCGACGCAAGTTGCTGTATACCCCCTTCTGGCGTTGAAGAGTTTCGTAAGATAGCTTGGCGTTGGTGGTACACAGCATTTTGCGATGTGGTTGTGGAATATAATCGGTGAAAGGCGAAGCAAAGCACCCTCCAGAAACGTGTAGCCACCTCCCATCCGTAATTAGTGAACACCCTTCAGAAAAACTTTCGAGGCGTGACTTACAAAGGCAATGAAGAACGCAGTAAATGCTACGAGAAGGTTGGCTTCTTCACGTCGGAGGGTAAGAGTAAGACCCAGGACCTTGCCACGAGACCAGTTCGTCCAGGTTCCGAGGTAAACGGGATATTGATCAGGATTGCCTGAGTTAGATGCCATGGCAATATGCGTACAGCGGTGCGTGTAAGGTCCTGGTATGGGCGCTATACGAGGGCTGGGTTGACTTGTCCAACCATCAAACTTGGGTGGGAGGAGACCAAATACGTAGAAGAGATGCTCTGTGCCTTGCGCTGTACAGGCTATAGTACATTAATCACAACCTACGAGGAATAATAGATTAGAATCGTGAAACGAAGGTAATTTATAAGTTTCGAAACCCTTTTTGTGAATTCAGACCTGGCAATAAGTCTATGGTAACGGACCCCACAAGCGGAATGCATGTTTTATGGTAATCAATAGAAGGTGGGTGATAAAGTGGAATTAGCCAACGGTATACCACGTACTATGGATTCTGACCAATTAGGTATTACAGATTAGAAAACTCACGACTGCTTTTGATTCGTAGGTCTCTGGGTGTCATTTGGGCATGTTACGGGTCGAATTGCCTGGTCTAAGAATAGAGATGGAGGCGAACATACCATAATAAGTATGGAGTCAAGCCTACGGGTTCAGTATCGCAAGTGATGACCAGGCGAATGGGGTAGGAAAAATCTGGTCAATTCTTGAGCCCCCAGTCCTAAATAAAGGCTGTGGCAGTTCTATCCGTTGAATGGACTGTAGGTAATTAATACACAAGAGTGTTTTTGAGTCGTGTTCAATTCTGTGGTGGTGGGTCTGGCAATTGGCAGATCCTAGGAATCTAGAACTTGGGCTATGTAGAGACGTCCTAACACGATATTGTACGGGAAGCTGGGTATGGGGGGGCTATCAGTAAGGCAGAAAAGATTTGTTTGGTAGCATTGGGACCCCAAAAGTATAGTTGGTTCCACGCGACCGCTATAAATATAATTCTGGTACAGCAGGATACCACGGCATCATCAGCCACTAATGCACGGCGACCAACGAATGTTCGTCGTAATAAAATGCAGGGCAATCGGCACCGAGGCCTGAATCTGTCGATATCATCCCCTTCTCGATGATTGGGTGTTTCTTCTTAGGCTTCTGTCCGGGAATGCGGCCCCCTCGTAAGATATTTCAGCTGGCTCAACACTGTAGCAGGCTGCCTAACCCATCTGACTCATATGAAATCGTTCATCAACCTACATTTCCCGGTTCACGACATAAAAATGTCACAGTTCACACTACGGACAGGCCTTGAAACCAGTTATTGGTATGTGACCTCAACGTTGGCTTCCTGGGGCCTATTTTCTATTCTAGTTTCTTACTCAGTGACTTTACGGTGACTTCGCTACGCGTTGACTATGTTGGTGAATCTCACGGGATATATAGCATTCTCGCCTACGAGGAGATGCAATGAACGGAAAATGGAGATCGCGTTCATGGGATTGTGCCAAGCTGTAGGCCTTTTGAATTGCCGGTATGCGTTGCGCAGCCCGACTTTTGGCTGATGTCAAGTCATAATATCTGTGACACGGTCTGCCACGAGCAAACATACTCGAGAAGTTGATATAGGCAAGATTATATGGATAATTATATGAACAGGAAGTTGCGAATGAAATCAGTTCGGATTAAAGTAAAGCGACTTGAACATAAATTAATCTAGGGTTATCAAATATTTTAAAACAACCCACTTCTAAATATTAATATAATTTTCTAATAATATTTAACTATATTTTATTATTTAGTTTATACTAGCACTTGACGCCTGCATGGCAATAGCTACTACTTGGAAGAGTATTATCCTTTAACTTTACACTATGAGGCGAGTCCCGAACTGTAGGCGCTTAACCCTATTTATACCATGTGCAGTGCCATCGACCTGCAAAAGTCTATCTTCTAGGTCTCTGAATTTTGTTAACGATGTCATGTACTAGCATAGATATTCCAAACCAATGTCAATCCGCCCAGCTATAACTAGTACCTCTTCATCCGAGAACAAGGAGGTAGCACAATCTCGACAATGTCAGTTGGTCTCACTTACAAAGAACAGGGGACATTGATGCAGCTAGGCCTTCTGGCTTGGAGAATGCTTGCATAATTGTAAGAGGGATCTGTTAGTAAACACTGTTTCTAAATCCCACGGCAAACTGGTGGCCGATTTACTCCCCGGTATAGGAGTCAACCTTTAGAGTATATAGTAGACCAGCGCCAACAGTCGTGAAGCTGTCCCGACGAGGAGGTATATTTGGTAATCGCGAAACCTTTTGAAAATAATTCCACCAAGGGCGACGGAGAGAGCTGTATGGATGTTAGTGTCTTCGCCGCCAGCTGCTGTGGGAGAGCAATAGCTTACATGCCGAGACAATCAGAGGAAGTACTTTGATGCCACTAAAAGTCGGATTAGAGCCCTTGACCATCTGAAAGTACAAATGTAGATGAAAGATAACTAAGAAGTTGGCAGAAGACAATCTATTCTTGAACGATTAGCTCGTAGTTTAGGATGATAAAATGTAAATTAACAAGCTTGCTCACAAGAACATGAAAGCTGAGCTACTAGCAACAAGGCGATATGCAAGAATTCGAAGAATGATGGACGCCCGCTCATCTAGCATCTATTGAACAAGGCAAAAGGCAATAGCGAGAAGGGCGCTACCGACGAGGGTACCGACCACATCTGCATTGCTCCAAGCTTTCGATAGGCGCCCCACCCCATTGGAGGCAAGGAAGTACTGGACGATAGATGAGACAGCTAAAGTTATTCCCAGCGAATCTGAGCGCAGCAACTTTTATTTCAGGGTGGCTTGCGGGAGGGTGCCGTGGGCTTCGAGAACAGAGCGAAGAAAGTTAGGGCTGCGGCGCCGGCAATGGGAAGGTTGACGTAGAAGCTATTGAATAAATTGGACACTAGTTAGCACGGGATAACAGAATATAGAAAAATAATCAAGACCATAATATGGTTATCATGGGCAAGAAACCAGAGAAGGCACCTACCACCAGAGCCATGAGACTTCTCCGGTGAAGGCCCCAAGCTCGACTCGCAGGACCTCTCGTCAGTTCCCGACAATTACTTCACCCACTCGATTGACAACTTGAGCATCTTCACATTCATGCGCCCTGCCGACGCTATCCGCGAGTCGTACCGCACTCTCCGCCCTGGCGGCCTCGCCATCGTTACCTGCTGGCGCCGCTTCGCACCCATGTACATCGTGCACGCTGCGCAGAAGAAGAGCCGCCTAGACCTACCACTCATGCCCACTCCAAGTCCCGAGTTCTACGAAGAGGGCGTACTACAGAAGGTGGTTGAGCAAAGCGGCTTCGCTCGGGAGAAGATAACCATGGTGGATAAGGTCTTGACTGTCACCGACCGCGAAAATATAGAGGGGCTTACTATGCTTATGCCAGGCCCCATGATGAGCAAGGCGCGAGAGGGGTACACAGAGGAAGAGCAGGTTAGGTGGTCTGAGTCTGCTAGCCAGTCCGTGAAGGAAGAGATCGAACAGTTTGGTGGTATCAGATTTGAGGCCTATGTGCTCTTGGCTACTAAGTAGATAGGTAGAGAAACTTGAGTGCATCCTCGCGTGACGAGAGGGGTGAGAAATGAATGGGGTGCCACTGTAAGTAAAACGACGTCTACCCTACCTAGGTACTATCTAGCGTAGCTACTCATATACCGTTAATATTAATTACATTCCTACTTAATTAGTTTATATATATATTCAACTACTGTAGTCATTCTCTTTAGGTCTATAGGGTCCTTGGCCTTCTTAATACATCCTTTGATGTAACCTTGCCTTTGCCCCTTGTTTACAGTATAAAGTGCCTTTGGCTTATACATCTAGCTGCGAAGTTAGATCACTAGTAGGTTGCTATTAAGTAATAAATAAAAATAAAAGTTAAATATAATTAATATTAAGGATTTTTGTTTTGTTAAAAATTAAATAGTGGCTATAGCCAGCAAGGTACACTAGTTTTAAATCAAAGTATCAGTCTTCACTTAAAATTTATATACAATACACATATAAATTTAAGGTATATACTGATATTTATTTTATTTAATTGTAACACTACGCAAATTAATAATAATTAAAGCATTTTAAACCTGTTTTTTAGTGTTTTTATTGGAGAAATACTTTGCAGAGCTTTGAAAAACAGACCTAGTACTTTAAAAACCTCGGAAATTATAAATTTATTGTTGAATTTTAATAAGCCGTACCTATATATTTCAACGCAATTTTATTTATTAAAATATAAATAATAATACTAACTTATTATAGTTACTACTAAGGGCACCTACTGTGTTACTACTTACGTTTATTTATCCTTCTTTGCTATTATTATTACTACTGCTATCGCTTACACTTTTTCCGGGGTTACGTTGGCTGTCTGGATTAATCTTGCGTAGAAAAAGCCAGTTAAGCCGTTTTTATTAGCAACCACTTAGCTATATAAAATCTGCGTCCACTATTATACGTTTTAACAACTCCGCTAATAAAGAAATTAAAATATTACCACAAGAGATACCTTTAAAGGGTAGAAAACGTGCTTTTAAGGCTAAGGCTAGTACTATAAATCCATTAGCCGAGAACATCAATAAACATAATAACTTATTGCATAAAGCTGCTATAGCTAGGCGAGCTATTAATACTACGCGAGGTAGTAAATTAAAAACTATACCTAAACCTACTAAAACAGCGCTAAAAAAAATAACTACGCTACAGCAGCTGCATAAACAACTTATTATAATTAATACTAACACTTTATTTACTACTACTACTACTAATATAAAAATAATAAATATTTTTAATAATAATAAACACAAGTTTTTAAAAAACCCGTTTAAAATAAATAACTTTAATCCTACACTTATTAAAATATTAAACAAACCTAGCTCTTTTTTACAGCCCTCGTTAAAACTATTTTTATTTAAAATTGATCTTTTAATTACTACTTAATTAATAATAAATAGCAAAACCTTACGGAACGTACTTTATAATAAACGCCGGGTTATTACAGCTACTAATTCGATCAATCTATTAAATTATATTAACCAGTATATATATAATAGTAGAAAATATAAAATAACTATTATAGTACGCTAATATATTATAAATAATTTTTAAAACACGTATATGTTCTTTTTTTAGCGTATAGAAATTAAAGCAAGCATATAGTCCTTAAAATAAATCGCAATATATATAACTACGCTATTTCTATCGCCTACCTAGCTGTTTAAATACTTCAATATTAATAATTTATTAAAAACAATTAAAACTTTAAAACTAATTTTTATTACGTTATTATATATATACAAGCTTAAAAACACTATAAAAAACAGTCCTAAAACGCCTGCTAGTATAAAAAAAAAAAATGCTGAAATAAATATTATATTTTATAAATATACTATTATATACCCCTTAAAATAATATATATTTACTATAAAACTATTAATTTTAACAGTGTTTTAATAGGTTTTTTAATAACTTAAATAATATATAATAATATAATTATAATTATTTATTATTATTAATA